>JAAKBD010000266.1:0-204693 GCA_012656105.1 Phytophthora syringae | reverse complement strand
CTCACTTGCGAGCAACAATGAGCTCAGTCAGGAGATCAATCGAGCGATCGGCCTCGCCGAGGCATTATTCAACATTCGAGTATTGGCGTCACATCTACCGGGATCAACAAATTTTGTGGCGGACGCGGCATCTCGGGAATGGGTTTCACCGTTTTCGGACATTTGGACTAAATTCTCTGTTTCATAGCGATAGGTTCCAGTGCCCAAGACCTTGAGGAAGCTTTATCAAACATTCTCCAAGACCTTCAATCCCAATCACTGGCCCAGTCGTCCCGCATCAAGTACGCAACAACTTGGAATCAATGGCAAGCATGGTGCAACATGCTCGGATTCTCCGTTTGGCTACCACCCCAGACAGGTTTACACTCCTATCAACTCGCACTCTTCAGCGTACACTGCTGGAAATTCGGGTGGAATGCAGAGAACAAAGGCAACGCAGCTTCTACCGTCGTCGCCAAAATCAGCCACATCGCGTGGCATCATCGGCGCGTCCTCGGGTACCCAGTCGGACTCTCGGACGGACACAAACTCGCGCTCAACGGAATGCGCCGTCAGAACGCCGATTCAGCAAGAAAGTCGCCGGTCACAGTCGCCCTGTTGCGAACCATGTACAAGTCCCTTAACTTCAGCCAACCCCGCGACCGCGTTATATGGGGGCTGCGGTCTTGGTTTTTCCTTCTACTCCGCCGATCCGAATATCTCGCAGTCGGGCAAAAGACCTGCGAGTTCAATCTGACTCGGTCCGACATCTCGTTCATCGATAAAAACGGACAAGTGTGCAGCACATTTGACAAGATCGTGGAAGTCGCGGTCCGATTTCGCGGTGGGAAAAACGATCAGTACAAGCAAGGTACTACCAGATCAATTGGACGATCAGGATCCAAGTGGCTTTGCCCAGTTCACACTATTTGGTTTCTCGTCCAGCACCATCGTGAACTCCAGCTACCAGCCACGGAGCCACTCTGCACGATCACGCCGGGATCAATTGTACAAGTTCGTGATATAGCGCAGCTGATCAAGACAGCAGCAGTCGCTGCAGGGGAACAGCCTCAGCTCTTCGGTACTCACTCCCTGCGGAGTGGTGGAGCATCAGTGCTGTTCGCAGCAGGAGTCGACAGCATTGCCGTGAAGCAATTTGGCCGGTGGAGATCGGACGCTTTCGAGCGATGTATTCGCCTAAACAACCATCAGACTTCAACCATGGCAAGATCAATACTCCATCCGATGTCAGCAGCGGCAAACTACAACGGGCAACCTCTTCAAAGCAGAGGCGCCGCTGCTAATACATCACATTGAGGTGCCGCCACCATGCAGCACTCCCCAGTAGCACATGACTGAAATGTGTATTATCTTTAACATTCTAACATCGTTTGATCTGGATCAAGACGACAAGGTCGCAACAAGGTTTTTGTACTGTTGCTGAGTAACTAGCAGTATATTTAGCTTCGCAACAATGAAGAGAATATTGAGCACTTAGTGTTTGGGCTTGTATCAATGTCTTAAATTTTCAAATGCTATTGTACTGGCTGATTGAGTTCGATCACCATTGTTTTCAAACCGCAATAAGTTTGTCTATATCGGTCCAATTCGTGAAACCCAAAACCATTTTGTTGATATTGTATAAACGGTTGCCCTCGATGATTTTGTGGCAAGATGTGAGGTGTACTCGATGAGTTAGACATGATTATAAGACTTGAATTGAGGCAAGAAATTCGTAGAACTAGCCGCATAACTTTGGTCGAAGATACCGCAAGCAAGCAAAAGAAACGCCAAAATGGTCGTGAGTATCAAGACTACAAAGATAGTACTATGTCACTTAATAAAGACTCGTTCATCGATAGCTACATCCCATTAATCATTTGAGATGTCAACCAGTTTTGACTGCAATTTTTCGCCTCTTCAATTTGGCACCGAATTTGATTTGAATATAGTATGCTCTCATGTCGACTCGCCAACCCTAACTAGCCTAGCGACAAGACGACGAAATCGACATTTGATGAGCTAGAATGTTGGGCGGCTACCAGCTTCTCGTAAATTGGCTTTTTGAGGCTCTCTTTTGACCTATCAAATGTTCTCTCGGCGAAAGTTCACCCGTATTGAAATATTTGCTCAACAAAAAGTTACGGCTGTGTGAACTCGGTGCCACTACAATAGCTTCTCCCGCGTCGCTGCCTGCATCTTCTTCTGTGTGAACTTAATTTGACGGGATTATTTGGCGTCAACTGGGTCAACATTCGTGAAACACGAGTTGAGTGAAAAACGATACGTGGTATACATATATTGTGTACTCGACACGTTAAAGTGGGAACTGAGGTGGTAAATTATAGTGCCTACTTTAATCTATGCCGTTATTTAGTTCTTCTGGCCAATTGGCAATCTCCAAAAGAGCTCATTGACAGAACTTGACAAGATGCCGCAAGTCAGTTGCTGTCCAAGGCAACGGCAGCGTAGCGGAGCTCGTGCACTCGCACATAGCGATCGCATAAGTTAACTGGACGCGTACAGAGAGAGATCGTCGGCGCATACAAGCATGGACCCGCAAGCTGACCGTCGCCGACAGGTTCTCAACGTAGAGCAAGTAGCGTACGCTCAGGTCATCGGCGCGTACATCAACATCAGGGCCACTCGAGGCGATAACAGTCCTGCAGAGTTCGAGGGCAACAGAACGTTGCAGGTATCGCTGGATCGCATCACGCAAGCGCGATTTCTCTCGGACCAGGCCGACGATTTTTGCGTGAACGCGTACCGCAACGCTTTCGCGAACGAGCGAGCACACCGCAGACGACTGCAAGACGAGCACCTGGACATTCTCCGCCAAACGCCGCGGCAACTTGCGCTGCGAGAGCAACAAAGACGAGCGCAGGAAGATGCCGGCGGTTCGAGGGGCCTAAGTTTGGTTCGACATACCGCACTGGAACAAGTTCTGGAAGCGCAACGAGACGCCGACGAAGCAAGCAGTTCCAGCCCGCCTCGTCAAAGTCCAGAGCAGCAGGACTCTGACGACGCAGACGAATCAAGCAGTTCGGGCTCGGCCAGTCCACAGCAACCAGGACACCCAGATTCAGGTGGTTCAAGTGCTACGAGGTCGCTGAAGCGGGAGGCACCGGACGGCGATCCGGCTCCAGCGACCCAACGACCAAGGCTAGCGTCTACGCCTCCAGGTGTGGAGGTAATCGAGATACCGTCGACGGGTAGCGGCGAATCGGGCGGATCGGACAAGGACTACGATGGCTCCGAAGGGGAAACAAAGGTCGGAGAGGAAGATGTTGACGACAGAGGTGATGGTGCAGGTGATGGTGACCAAGGTCTCCAGACGAGCGAAGATGGTCAAGGTGGCATCCCGTAGGTTGAAGATGGTCAAGGTGGACGACTACAGACGGTGAAGGTGATCAAGGTTCCACATCGCAGGACGATGCGCTGGCTGAACTTGTCCTTGTGCAGTCGAGTGACGACGAAAACAAATCTTCATCGTCGTATTCTCCATCGGGTGATGATTCGAGCGATGGCTGAAATGGATAACGTTGGTGTGATTCACTGGTAGGCAGCGATAGTTAAGGAAACCAAACAGTGATAATTCAATCTACAATTCATTTTTATGGTTGATAGCTGCTTTATGCTTATGTATAAATCAAAGTTGTTGCTGCTGCCAAAGTTGACGTTTTTCTTCTTATATTTTAGCTATCGGTACTTCTCCATCCAGACGATAGCTATATTGCTATTCTGTCAACAAGGCGTTGTAACGCATTGAACTCGGCTTGGATCATCACATTTGGGAGCTCGTCTTACTCGATAGGCAGACGTAATAAAGGCTTTGGATTCCACTCGGATAACAGAAAAAACAATGTTGACAATAATAATTAACTTTCTGTATTTGTAAATCGACACTTAATGCAAAAAAATCAAGCAGAGCACTGAAACAGAGCTATTCTTCCTCTTTCTTTTGATGTATCTCTTTCCTGGAATGGAACAGTCTATCATCGCTTTTTGGTAGGCCCAAATTGGCTCGGAATCTGTCTACCACGGATAATTGCGGTAGGGCGCGTTAGCTTCAATATCCTGGTTTTGGATTAAAAGCAACATGTTTGCATGATGGCGTGTAATGCCGTTCGGTACTCTTGCTGTGTATACAGTTACAAATGTGATTGTTGTCGCAGACATATTGCTATGAGGACAACCCCACGAACAATAGCGGCAGCACGAGCAAGTTGAAGTGAGAGCGGCGTGTACCACATGAAGCGGCAGATGATAGCGTTCAACCTAGAGCGGAGAGATGACCAAGATCGACAGCACAGCATACGACCAAGGACAGCGGAGAAACGACATCACAGTCGCAATTGATGGCTGGGGCTCACTGTGAGCATAGTGAGCGCAAGAAGCAGCAAACGCGAACCCCACACAACCGAACTTACTAGACGCAAAACACAGGAGCACAGTTACGTTTTCAATACACGGGCAGAAAGCTGTACAACCAGAGCAGATACGAAGGGTTTGCTTGGCTGAGGGATCGACATCTCCACATCGCCGTCGGAGTCTACCGTAAAGTATGGCATAGTTGATGTTCACTTCAACCGAACTTAGTGGTATCGTACTTAGTCGAAGTAGACTGGTACATCCGACGACAGGAAACCACGATACCGGACAGCAGCGATGTCCGGGATTAATGCACTCAACGCCTCGAAGAGCGAAAAGTTAACTTTGTCGCGAAACCCGAGATGTTTCGTAGAAGGTAAAATGATTAATGAGAAACTTGAATGTAAATGCACGCTAAGCCTAGGTCTCATACCGTAGCTCCTTTCACGTAGTCGTAGGCGCGTGTCGGCATCCACTGTTCGCTCGGGCAGCGTGCCTTGAGCCGATTGATAGTCAGGGCGCACGCTAGCAATGTCTTCACTGGCCACGGGCAACACTGCATTGTTGCCGTTGGTCAGTTCTCGAGGTTGAAGTTCATGGACAAAGAGAGCTTGACCGTAATCACGCGACACCATCCTAGCGCTGACCAAGTTCCGCCGGACCTCATCATGCTGTCCGCCGGTTTTGATGGCCATGCCGACGACTTCTACTACTTCTTGAGCGAGGACGACTACGGCTGGGTCACGGAGCAGGTCACTGCTGTTGCCGAAGAGTAAGTGGCTTTCGAGCTGTGCTGTCCTCACCCCTGACTAACGTTTTGTTGATGTAGTTGCTGCGATGACCGGGTCGTTTCGGTGCTCGAGGGCGGCTACAACGTGGTGCCATCCAAATCCCAGCGTCCGCGGACCAAGACGCGTAATTCCGCCATCTCCAACTTCCACTACGCGGCCAAGTTGCGCCACCGCGCCGTGAACGAAGAGCTCAACACGTACGGCTCGCTTGCGAGATCAGTGGCGTCACACGTCACAGCTTTGTTGCGCGCGTCTCAGGAATAGTGTACCACACGTAAACCCCTTCTAACTTGTTTAACCATTTTGCAACCTTCTGACAGTTCCCGATCCGGTAGTTTCAAGAATCTATCCGTAAGCTAACCGTGCTAAAAAAATGCAAAGGGGGAGAGAGGCGCCACATTCGAGCTTTTCGCCTCTTGGCTCGGTTGGATTCAGGAAGTATACTACCGTAATATATTGCTCGCGCCCGGGTTGGCCAGATTGGAATCTTGTTTGCAATTTGGGTCTCTGTTTGAGTGGATTTTGGTATTCATGCCAAAGGCACGAATTTTGGTTTCTTCATCAGAAGGAGGATTTGAAACCCGGGCATCAGAGGGCAAAACCCGCGGGTCTCGGTTATCGAAGGGGAAAGAGGCTGCCAACCATTAGTTCCAAACAAGCCGCAAGCAGCAAAGACAAATTCCTCCCGACAAGATGTCACCGCCGATGCCAACCTCGCCGTCCCGCTCCGGTTCGCCACTAACGACGACCAACGCCTCGTCTGCCGTGGCCGACATCCCGACTGCCGCCGCGTCTGTCGCATCCGCCGGCTCCCACCCAGTGGAGCGCACGGAAACCGCTGTCGAACAGCTCCCTGCGCTGCCGAGTACCGCCCCCCGCGCCTGTAGGAATCAGCTCGGCTGTGACCGAGACCGAGCCCAGGGTGTGCTCTTCTGCAACGACGACGCTGTCGGCACCTCCATCCGCCCCGTCTGCCGCGACCGAGGTCATCGATGTCACCAACACTTCTCCCCAATCACATGGACGCTCGAGCGCCCGCATTCGAGCACGGAAGGCTGCGCGTGTGCTGCGTGCCGCACCGCTCAAGGCAAAACGAGCAGCGCTCGCGCGGCCGGCTGCGCCTTCGGCCAATAAAAGAAAGTCCGGGACCCATCGGTTACCGGTACCCGCCGATGGCCAGCGGGATGTGCCTTCGGGTGCAGACACAGCGCTGCTTGCACCACCACAGCACATCGCGCAGGTGTCCGCGCGTGCACTGAGTCTGGCGTACCCTCGTGTGTCGGCGCCTATGGCTCCAGCCGGCGCCGACATGGCCACCCCGAGTTTCGCTGAGACCGCGGCGGCGTCGGGTCATGGCCCGTCTGGTAGCGCCGTTCCGGTGGTGCAGCCACCTTTGACACCAGCCCTGGCGGGTCCAACGTACCCCTCTCGCCTGTCTTCCGACCCGTTATTGCAATGAACGTCTCGCCCAGGTGTGCTGAGGCCGAGACCAACTCCAACGCCGCCCCGAGCACACGACGGCGATGCCGCGCGTTGCCGTCCCTGACGCTTTCAACTTGGCTGAGTTTGCGCGATCGTACGCGCCCACTCTAGCTGCGCCGGTTGCAACTCCAGCGGCTACCCGGTCTGACTTGGAGGCCAAGGTGGACCAGCTCTTCGACACGTTTGCGGAGTTTATGCGGTCGCGCGCTGCACCGGAGCCCGCCCGGGATCCTGCCGGAGCTTGGCCGACCTCTGACACCCATTGTACGGCGTGCACCTCGCCGTCGCCGAGCAGTGGGTGGACGCTACCCCCATTGGGCAACTCGGCGGACCTACCCCGGAAGCCATCCGCACACTGCGGTGCGATAGCTTTCAGCTGCCGCGCTCCCGCGTTAAAGGAGAACACTACCCCCATTGGCACACCAGCTCGCCGCCCACCGCCTTTTCTGCGAACTTTCCTCGGAAACTGATAGGTGACTCTCTGCAATATCGTTCGTCCTGTACCTGCGCGAGCTCGAGTGTGTCCGTTTCGATGCCCCGCCTGCAGTGCTGATGGTACTGTACAGCGGCCGCTTTGGCTCCAGAGGCCTTACCATCATGCATTTTCGGCCCCAGTCCGAGCTGGAGCAACTCGAGCGAGGTTCCAGCAACGCCAATTTTTCCGCCGACTTCGGCGCCAGTGCCACCCTTCCCGCGGCGTCGATTGACTGTCGTACGTACGAAGACCTGCTTGCCGCAGTTGGCGGCCTTATTTCGTTCGCCGACGCCCTGTGGTTCGACCACGCACGCCGGCTCCTGTCGCGTGTGAAACGCTTCGTGCTCACCAACCTGGAACGTGACAACAACACGCCAGCACGGGTTGCATTGACAGTCATGTTTGTCAACCAGTATATCGGGAGGGCGCTGTCCCACCTTCTCGTGGACTCGCCGTGGCGCGGGTTCTGTGACGCTGTGCGCGCGGTCGACTACCACAACGCTGACTGTCAGGCCGCTCTCAACGGGCTTGCTCTCCGGATGGCCGCGGCTCCGCCGGCTCGTAGCGCACACACAGGACCGACGCGGTCGCTCGACGCCCCACCACGTCGGGGACCAGCAACACGAACGCCAATTTTGCCGGAGCATATTCGGCGCCTCATCCCTCGTGACCGCGACGGCCGCGAACCGTGCCTTCGCTTTATAGCTGGAGGCATGTGCCACGGCGGTAGCGCTGACCGGTGTGCCTTCCAGCGTCGCATCCACCGCTGGGACGGCCGCCTTCCACGAGAGCTCCAAGAGTTCATCGATCGCAACTACCATGCGGGCCCCCGTCCGTCCGACCGTCGCGACCGCGCGTGAGGTTGCCGAGGCGCCGCCAGTTCGTCGGCATTTCGGTCTGTATGCCGACATCAATACATTGGGTTTTGGTTCTGCAAACGAGCTATCGCTTTCCACCGGCACCCATGTGACGGTTCCTACCAGGACGCCCCACGGCTTCGGTACCGGGTCGCCCCACGGCACTCCATTCAACCCCCACCGCCCCATGGCGCACACGCTCCATCCGAGTCACAGACCGCGCTGTCTTCTAGCCCAGTGATCGTTACTGTATCCGGCACGAGCTGTACCCTAGCAGTGGCCCCAGCTGTACCGACCGCAGCAGTTGGTCAGCAATTTTAATGCGGTTGTCATGAGCCGGGAGAGTACCCCGTCGCCACCATGCACCCAACGCGGACGCCCTCGAGCGCATGGTCGAGGCTTCACTCGAGCGGGCCGCGCTCTGGGACGCTATCCGTCTCCGAACCATCGCCGCCGCGCTCGCTCAAGTTGGCCTCACGCTCCCGGCCCCCTCTCCGCCTACCACTAACGGTACCCCCGGCTTAAACAAAGCTCTTCAGTCCGTCCTCTCGGAGTTCGTTCGACGGGCGCGCATAAGTCTGCCGGGGTTCGTCGAGCTCATGCGTGGCCAAACGCGGGACGACTACCGCCCGAACAAACGCCTGGTACCAGCCGTCCTTCGCGCAGCCTGCCGTGGATACCCGCACCTCGACGCCTTGATTGCGATTGCCGAGTCGGGTGTGCGAGCTCCTCTCGCCCGCCGCCTGTCACGCCAACACGAGTATCCTACGAACCACAAGTCGGCGTCAGACCGGTACCCAGTGCTCGTGAAGAATATTCGCAAAGAGCAAGATCAGTGGCGCTGTTTTGTGCTCGACCTCGACATTCTTCAGCTCTGGCCCGACGTGCACATTAGCCCATTTGGGGTGGTCGACAAGGGCGATGCGGACCCTCGGACATCTGGCCGGGTCATCCACGATCTATCCTTCCCCGAAGGCTCGTCGGTGAATACGGCGACTGATGCTGCGCAAATTTGCACTCCCTTTTCGAGCCATGTGATGCCATTGCGGCCGATATCCTCCAGCAACAGCAACAGCACCCTGATGCCGAGATCGAGTTGAAAGCTGGAGATGCGGCGTCCGCCTTCCGAAACGTGTGCACGCACAGCAAAAATGTGTATCTCTTCGGCGGTCGTCTGCTTCCCGACAACGCGCTCGTTCTAGACGCTGCCGCCGCCTTCGGGTGGGCCGGATCGTCGGCGAGCTACGGAGTTGTCCGCGGGGCTATCGCCCATATACACGGGACATCGATCAGTGTTTGGCGACAGCCCGGACCGTTCAGCTACTATTGGGTAGACGACCATATTAACGTTGCAGCCAACATTGGTTCGAACTGCAGCGATGTCGAGCGATCGCTCCGCGAGGCCATGGTTACTGTGCTCGGACACGGAGCCATCAACGACGACAAGTTCACGTCTTGGAACTCCCGGCAAAAGCCCTCGGGCTTATTTTCGACTCACGCGCCGGTACGGTGTCCATGCCTGCCACAAAAATTAATGCGGCTCAGGCCTGCGTCGGCGACGCTTTGTCTCGCGAGTCCCTCGGTCGATCCGACTACCGCTCCCTACTGGGCCGGCTCCGTCACGTCGCGACCTGCGTGCGTGCGGTCGGCTAGGCTCTTCCTGCAGCGGATCTGCCGCCAAGAGCACCTGCTTCGTCGCTGGCAATGCGTTCCCGTCACCGCCGACATGAAAGCCGATCTGATTTGGTGGGCCGCCATTCTCGTGGCCCCCTTACTGAATGGCGTGCCTCTTTCCTACTTCCGTTCCTCTCCCGCTCCCGACACCATCGTCGAAATGGATGCCTCCGATACGGGTCTCTGTGCTCTGGTTGCGGCAGATCGTCTGGTGATGCGATATTTCTTCACACCGGCAGAATGATCCCTCATCCTGCCGTCCAACACCGACTCATCCGTGGGGTTTGACATCAACTACAGAGAACTGCTCTCGTGCGCCTTCGCGGTGCATGCTTGGGGTTCGCAGTGGTCCTCGTGACGGCCCAGCGCCACCGGTCCACCCGTTCACATCCAGTTCAAAATCGATAACACCTCAGCAGTGGCATAGCAGAACAAGATGTCGTCACGCAATCCCCGGGCGCAGACGCTAATCCGTCTTCTTGGTCATTGGGAACTCGTTTTCGGTCTCCGGTTCTCTGTGACCCACGTGGCCAGCTCGGATAATTGTATGGCGGACGCAGGCTCGCGCTCTAACAGCAGCTCTAACATGGCTGCTCGTTTTACTGAACTGACCCGTGACTGGTTGCAGGTCTCGCCGCCGGACTCCGTCACGAGCTTCGAGATGATCTGGCATAATATCTCCGCGTCCATTCTGTCGAAACATCGACTCTCTCCAAGTACCGCAGCGCGCTTCGAGCATGGTTCTCCTGGACTTCACACAACGGCTTCCAGCTCAGTCTTCTTGGGTACTCTACCGCCGTGAAGTTACAAGTCATTACCGATTTCGTCATCCATGGTTTCGAGTTTGGCTACGGATCCGGACGTCCAATTCGCGGAAGCTCCATCACTGCCGTTCTCCACGGCATCCTGCACTTCTTCCGGGCGGCGACTCTGAATTTCCCCAGCGACCATCCACAAATTGGCGTGGTCCGGAAAGGCATCACCCGCCTCGACGCGCCAGCACGCCGCAAAGCACCGGTGATACTGCATATGCTGGAGCAATGCTACCGGTTCCTAGACCTGGCGAAGCCTTCCGACCAAGCTCTATGGGGGTATTGTGTCTGTCATTCTTCTTCCTCTTTCGTCAGTCGGAGATTGCGTCAAAGGAGTTCAATTCGCGTGGTTCGCGCTCAAGGCCGTCGACGATGCTGTTCGCGACACCTCTGGCGTGGCTGCCGTCGTCTCGCAGGAAGCGGATTCTGTCCATATCCGCCTAACCGGGTCCAAAACAAACCAGCGCGGCATCCCAACGCTACGTATGCTGAAGCGTTCCGGACATCCATTTCTCTGCCCGGTTTTCGGAGCCCTATGTCTACTCAAGGCCAGACACGCACTACCTCTCGAGCCCCAGCTGCAGTCTTCGTCAACGAGAACGGCTATCTCGGGTGCGTGTCCGCTTCCTCGATCAATAAGATACTGCAAAAGGCCGCCTCAAGTACTGGCGCCAACCCCGCCGAATTCAGTGCGCACTCGCTGCGCGCCGGAGGCGCCACACACATGTATCGCGCGGGAGTGGACACTCTCACGATCCCGTTCCACGGCCGTCGGGCTTCCGACACGTACAAACAGTACACCAGACTCTGCAAGGAATCAGTCGAGCCTCTCGCGTCCAAGATCGTGTCCGGGCAAAAGCGTATGCATAGGGCCTACCGACGAACTCCTTCATGGGGTATCAACTCTCTCACAAGTTCTGTTGAATGGTCGTGAATCTGGCGTCAGGATTCACGGGGATGCGCCGCGCAGCTGAAGGTCCAAATGACGACGGTACGGATGTAGGATGATAAGGCCGCTAGCGGGCCACTGAATCTCACTTTCCTATCTACCCTGAAACTCCAACTTCAAACAGGTTTTGAGCCCTATGCAAGCTGAATCAAGTCGCGAAAGGACTGGCTCCGACATCGGAGAGGAAAGCACCGCTGTCGCCCTTGGGAAAGGCGACGGCAAACCGGGAGGAGCCGAGGCGCCGACCACTGAGGGCGACCAGACAACGGAGATGCTGCGGCTACTCCGAGGAGTCGTCGGTCGCCTGGACAAGCTGGAGGAGTCGCAGACTCAGCTCCAGCAGCAACAACTGGAGACCAAGATGGCCCCCAAGACGATCTCGGACTCGAGCCTGTTCCAGTCGGCTCTGGGACGAGGCTCCAGGATGCACATCGACGCTTTGGGTGCTGGGGCGCCCATACAGACGCCACGGAGGCCGGCAGCGGCTCCACACTTCGGGCTCCGTCATGCCGACGTGGGAGCTCACGAGCCGGCATGTCGGAGCTGCAGAGACTGTACGCGGTGGAGCTCGCCGCGCAAGCTGCTCAAGGGGCGTCACAGCCGCCTGCGGCACCAGCGCAAGTTCCTCAGCCACCTGCGGCACCTGGGCAGCACCAGCAACAGCAGGTTGGCGGGACCCGCTACCCGGACGCCCGCCAGAAGAAACTGGCGATCCGTCCATTCGACGGAAAGGAGCTCTACATTGGACTGGGGTCCGGCTTTCTGGACTGGGGTCGAAGATTCGACCGCCAAGTGCAGCTCGGACAGTCCGCGTGCGGGTTCGCGAGGAGCGAAGACGTGAAGGTGGACCTGCTCGGCCACTACCTGTCAGGTTCGGCCGAGAGGTACTACAACAAACAAGTGGACTCGTGGTGGACACAGTACCCCTCGCTGCAGTACGTCATGGAGAAGATGCTGGACGCGTTCAAGACCACCATCACGCCCGCCCAGGGCATGACGTTGTTCATGGCGCCCAAGGACGGCAAGAGGTCCTGGCCAGAGCATTACATGTACCTCGTGGTCATCTCCGAGGCCACGGGGAACAGTGACTTCATGGTGCTCACGAACATCGCGCAGTACGCCTCTGCGGAGTTGCGCACTGTGCTGATGGCCAAGGTGGATCAGACCAGGACAGACTTCCTGACGCACGCCGAGGAGCTCGCGCACTTCGCCCAGAGCTGGGAGACGGAGTCGGCGCAGAAGAAAGCACTCGGCCGTGGGAGCGTGAACTCGGTGAGGAGCGTGGCAACCAGCGCCAGGAGTCGCGGAGCTGCCACGAGTGCGGCCGTGTGGGACATCTCCGGGCTGCGTGCCCGGATCTCAAGAAGCGGGGAGCCTCACGCTCGCCGTCGGCGAGAACACCGGCAACAATGACGCCCTCTGGATCCTGGACAGCGGATCAAGCCGCTACTTCGTGAGCGATGAGTCGTATCTCGAGGACAAGGGGGATTACAGCGATGAATGCATACAGCCCAACGGTGAGCCGTTGAGAATCACTAAGCGAGGCAAGGTGACACTGCGCGTTGAGGCGTGCGGCGAGGTGCAGATGGTGGAGCTCACCGAGGTGTACTTCAGCAAGGACGTTGTGCACAACCTGATCTCCTACGGGCTGCTTGACAAGAAAGGCTTGAAGTTGAGCCAGCGTGCCGGACGACGAGTCGTAGCGGCCACGGATAGTGGCCGTGTGGCATTCGACGTTGAGCTGCGGCGAAATGTGTTAGTTGTGCACGCCACGGTGGCGTCGAGGCATGAGTTGCCATCGGACGTGATCAAGGCCGCTCTGTACCAGGAGCTCGCGGACTCTGAGGAGGTGTCGAGCGAGGTGCAGAAGGGCACATTGGTGGACTTCCACAAGCGCTTGGGGCATCTGAGCTATGACTCGGTGGTGAGACTGGCCAAGGAGCCGAGCTCCGGCATCCACCTGACGGACCACAAGCGCGTCAACTGCCTCACGTGCGCCGAGGGCAAACAGACGAAGAACCGGCGGTCCAAGAAGGACACCAGCAACCACTCGCCTATTGACAGGGTGGGTGGAGTCATCTGCTCCGACTTGAAGGGCCCGATGACCCCAAAGATCGCCTGGGAAACCGCTATATGATCAACTTTATTGATCACAAGTCGAACTACTGCCGCGTGTTCCTGGCGCGCACCAAGGACGCCGCGGCGAAGCTCTTCGAGCACTTCCTCGTCTATTTTGAGAAGGAGTTTGACTGCAAGATCCACGTTCTGCGTACCGACTCCGGAGGAGAGTACGAGAACGTGGACTTGTTCTGCAAGCGCACGGGTGTGACCCGATAGCGCAGTGAAGCGCGTAATCAGTCAAGCAACGGCAAGGCCGAGCGCATGCACCGCATCATCATGAACATGGCACGGTGCATGATCTTCGCGTGTGGGCTCCCGCTGAGGTTCTGGGGCGACGCAGTACAGTCTGCCGCGTACATATTGAACCGCGCCCCGACCAACTCAAACCCGAGGCGTGTGTCGCCGTTGAAGGTGCTGACGGGCAAGTCGCCGCAGCTCGGCGAGATCGTCGTGTTCGGGTCGCCGTGCACAATGTACCGAGACCCGCGCAAGAAGAACTTCACCCAGCGTGGCCAAGCTGCGATGATAGTCGGCGTGGGGAAGAGACCAAGGGGTACCGAGTGTACCTCTCCAAGGACAGGGTCGTTGTGACGACACATCATGTCAAGAACATTGAAACTCTCGACAAGGAGCAGAACTTGCAAGTTCAGAGGCTCTACCTGCGGGACGAAGACGTCGAGGCGTCAGAGAGCGAGGATGAAGCGCCGCGGCTGAGGCCACGAGCGCGCGTAGCAAGAAGAAGCGTACGACATCCAAAAGCAAGAAGAAGAAGAAATCCTGGACCCGAGAGAGCCACGTGACGCGCTCCGTGGCTACGAACACTGGCGGCGAGGCGGACGAGTCCGCGCAGCCGCAGAAACCGACGCGCGACGTCGTGAACAGTGTCGTCGAGTACGACCCGAAGTCGTACCAGGAGGCCATGCGCAGCAAGTACAAGGACAAGTGGCTTGTTGCGATGGCGGATGAGCTGCATGCTCTAGAGGGCAACGGAGTGTGGCGTGTCGTGCGCAAGCCCGAGGGCGCACACGTGCTCCACACCAAGTGGGTCTATACGACCAAGATGGACGCTGAGGGTGCCATCGAACGACTGAAGGCACGTCTGGTTGCGTGCGGTAACGAACAGCAGTTCGGGGTCGACTACAGTGTGACCTTCTCGGCGGTCATCGAGATGACCAGCGTGAAACTGATATTCACGCTCGCGCGCAAGTGGCGTCTTCCCGCCAAGCACGGCGACGTGTCCAATGCCTACGTCAAGACTGAGTAGGAGCCAGAACTGACTATCTTTCTGCGCCTGCCGCGCGGAATGGTGATACCAGAGGACGTGCGCGTCCGGCTGGGAGTGTCCAACGACAACGAGTTGGTGTTGGAACTCAAGAAGGCTCTGTACGGCCTCAAACAGACCGGACGTCTCTGGAAGCAGTTGTTGCACAAGACGCTGATGAAGTTGGGCTTCTCACAGAGCCTGACGGATATGTACGTGTACCACAGGTGCCGAGAGGGCGTTCTGGTGGTTGTCGGCGTGTACGTCGATGACCTGCTGGTCACGGGAATGCAGCAGCGAGCCGTATATGCGTTCTACGGCGAGCCGACCGAGTTGTCCATCAAGGACCTCGGTCCCGCCAGCAAGTTCCTCGGCATGAGGGTCACGTACGACGATGACGAGGGATACGACCTCAACCAGGAGCTGGTCATCGAGGAGATGCTGCGTGAGCACGGGATGGAGTCTGCGCACAGTGTGCGCACACCGATCGGCGCCGAGTCGAACGAGATCGACGTGGTGGCGGATGAGCTTCTGCCCACGTCTGGAGGAGACGGCGTGGTGACAGTGCGCAAGTTTCAGTCGCTCGTGGGGAGCCTGATGTGGGTGGCACGCTGCACGCGGCCCGACATCGCCTTCGCGGTGCACAAGGCCTCGAGGCGCACTCACAGCCCGACGATGGCTGACTGGAAGCTCGGGAAGCGGGTGGCGCGCTATCTCCTGGCACCAAGAGTCTACGTCTGAGGATGAAGGGCTGCGGTGCTGTGGAAGAGCCGCTGAAGGTGACCGCGTTCAGCGACGCGGACTTCGCTGCGGACAAGACGGACAGGAAGTCCGTGACCGGTGGACTGCTCACGGTCGACGGTATGGCCGTGTCCTGGGTCTGCCGAAAGCAGAGCGGTGTGAGTCTCTCCACCATGGATGCGGAGTATACCGCGGCCTCGGTGATGGCCACGGAGTTGTTGGGCGTGCGCAAGCTGGTTTGCGAACTAGGACTCGCGTACAGCAGTCCGATGTCACTGCGTGTCGACAATCAGGCTGCACTGAAACAGCTCGACGGTGAAGGCTCCTCGAGTAGGGCCAAGCATATCGACGTGAGGATCAAGTTCGTCGGTGCGTACATCAAGAGGGGCGTGCTCAAGCCGGAGTACCTGGAAGGCGAGAAGATGCCTGCGGACATCTTCACGAAGGCGCTGGAAGCGCCGAGACTGGCTGACCTGGGGGTCATTGTGGGGATCCACTAAGCTCGAGCGCTGCTCGGAGCAGAGACCACCGCTACCGGCGTGGAGGAGTGTTGAAAGGTCGTGAATCTGGCGTCAGGATTCACGGGGATGCGCCGCGCTTGCTGAAGGTCCAGATGACGACGGTACGGGTGTAGGATGATAAGGCCGCTAGCGGGCCACTGAATCTCACTTTCCTATCTACCCTGAAACGCCAACTTCCAACAAGTTCGAGGTTGGGGTTCGTCTGTAAGCTCAAACTGAACAAACGCTGCGTTTTTGTCCCCACGACTATGAGTTAGAAGAAAGCTACATTTCTACGTGAGGATGCACTTGTTTTGGTCGCCGCCCGCCAGAACACTGCTATCGCGTCCGGTCTTGCCAAAAGGGCTTGGCTACTTCATGGACCTGTCGAGTTAGGTCAGGTGCACGTGCTTATTTAATTCACGTGTTACTCACCCGTTCGCTATGTTTTTAAAACATTCAACTTCTGCCCGGTGCTGGAAGATTAAAAGGAGATGTTTGCGCATTATTCAAAGGAATTGACGGAAGTCTACACAAGCGGTGGAGCATGTGGTTTAATTCGATAATACGCGCAGAACCTTACCAACTCTTGTTGTAGCAGAAGAAAAACATACAGATGGTGGATTCCATTATTATGTATATTTAGAATTCAATCAACGAGTTGAATTATATGGATCAAATTGTTTAGATATTAATTTAGAAGGTAAAAAATAATTTTCTAATGAAACAGCTTCAACAACTATAGGCATAAATCCATGATTTACACCACAAATTTCACTAAAAGTAGCGGATTTTTTTTTAAATTTTGTTTTCTTAATATTTTTTAAAATTATATTTAAAATTATTTTTATTCATAGAATAATGATCTTATTTATTTTGTATTTTTAAATGGACGTTTACTACGTGAAATACGTTTTTGAATAAAATGTTTTTGTAATTTCTTAGATGTTTTCGCATTTGTATGGGTACGTTGTCCTCTAACAGGTAATCCTTGATTTTGTCTGATTCCACGATTACTTTTAATTTCAACTAATTCCTTTAATCTTTCAGTTTTAGATTTTTTTAACAACTGTTCAACTTTTGTTAAAAAATCTTCTATCTGTCTAGAAGTTAATCTAGTTTCTTCTAAAACCTGCCCGGTGCTGGAAGATTAAAAGGAGATGTTTGCGCATTAAATGGAAGTCCCAGTAAACGGCGGCCGTAACTTCACTACCAATTATTAAACAAAGGTCTGATTCTTCAATGGATTTTAATGTATTAGAAAAAAAGAAAATGTTTTTATTATGATTTAACTTATCGTGAATTTTTAATACATTTAATTTTAGTTGCAAATATATTACGTTTTTATTTTAATAAATATTATAAAAAAATTTATAAAAGAAGAACAAATTCTATGTGCTTTTGCAGGTATTGTTGGTACAACAAGGATATGCGTTTCTGGCCAGAATGCTGAAATTATTGTGAGATCAACCACCGAACCAGAGGCAACCCGTGGACGCGCCGTGTCAGAAGAAGTCCATTCGTGACATGCGCGCCTTCATGCAGTCGTGCTCCAATCTGCGCCAGGTGCCCATGGGACTCGTCGTGGCCGACACGGACCGAGACGAAAACGCGCAGTACTACAACTGCCGCACCCATGAGAAGGACGAGCTCGAGAACGCGCGTGGTACGAAATCAACACGTACGTGCACTTCGAAGACGTCTCGGACCCCGAAAAAGCGACGGGTTTCAACCTGCTGCGCGGCAGCTTCAAGAGCTACGATTCGTCGAACTCACCGAGTTCGGTCGGGTGCGTCAATCCCAACTTCGGACGGCTACGATGCGCAGCGGACATTCCACGATGCCAAGTTCATGAACATGCCCGAGTACAGCGACTATTTCGCGGGCGGATTCGCATTCGAGTACTCGACAGAGAACGCCAACTCCATGTCCACGTCTGCATACCCATTCACGACGTACGGCCCGCAGAATTACGGGCTGAAGGCCATGACGTTGTCGTAGCGCGCGAACTGTTTGATGATCTTCTCACCGCGAGCTTTGTACGACGCAGGGTAACACGCGGGTACAGCGTCGGCGGTGATCTCGCCCCTTCGCAGTTGGCGCCCAGATCCACGACGACATAGATTCCTTCGCGCACATGAAGACCGAGTGGTCGACGTCCGGGTCCACTGCGTAGAGTCGAATGGCGTTGGCACAGAGGGAGCAGAGTTCTTAAAGACTTTGGCAAACGTGATCAGCAACTTCTAGACTCTCAGGGAGAACGTCAAAACCTTCGCCAGCCTTAAAACCTGCCACCTGAAACGTAACAACTCCCTTGCAAAGTCAATACAGTACATACCACATCTGCAGCCAACTCCATGTTTACCGACACTTCCTGGTGCATCAGCTTCCACTCGAAGTGTATCTATCTACAGCAATTGCCGTCTGCACTCTCTGTGTTCTCCGAACCCTGCATAAGGTAGCAAACACACGGCAGCATCAACTGTTTCTGTTTGTTTACTTGACGAGCATCCGGAGGATGTTCTTGCGGATTTTCCCCTGCACGAAAACGGGCTTTCCGAGGCGGCGGATGCGCTCGCGCGTCTTCTTGGTGGCGATGTGGCGCTTGTTCGCCTGCGCGCGCTTTACGAGGCCGTTCTTGTTCACCTTGAAGCGCTTCTTGACCGACGCCTTCGTCTTGAGCTTGTAGCCCATGGCGCGGACCTGCAGCTGCGGGAACATGGCGCTGCGCATGGCCAGGACGGACACGAGCGGTGTCGGAGCGGCAGATTGGATGGCGGCGAAGCGCGGAGCTTGAGCGGCGGCGCTCGGGGCGACGGAGAGCTTCTTGAACTGGCGAGCGAGGGATCTAAAGTACGAATTACATGGGTTGCGGAGAGGTAATGGGGGTGCAATGAGGTGCGTTAGAAAGAGGAGATACATGCAGAGAAGATAGTGGTGGCTAGAGCTGTTAGAAGCACCCAGAGGACGAGATATGAAGCCAGGAATGCGTACCGGAAGAGCGCCATGACGAGTTTGTTATTTGGGGTCTCCAATGGACGAGCTGCGAGTAGAATCGTGCACTGCGATTGGAGGAAAGAGTATGCTTCTCGACAGTTCCACATAGAAAGTGATTCCTATTTCCCTCAATAGACTGCCACATGTCACTGAAAAGGCAACTCCCTCGAAGTCGAAGCTCATTCCGCATTCTGCTCTGATACCGCGGACCATCACTCTCGGTCAATTAGCTATGGACATCGGCGCACACTGCTCCGTCCCCGCCTGCCACCAGCAGGATTTCCTCCCGTTTAAGTGCGACTGCTGCAGCGGCATCTTCTGTCTGGACCACCGCAGCTATGACGCGCACGAGTGTCCCCAGGCCGGCAGCCACGACCGACGCGTCATGAATTGCCCCGTGTGCAAGCAACTGATCCGCTGGACGGCCGAGCAGGACGTCAACGCCGTGTGGGACGAGCACGTGCGCGTGGGCCAATGCACGCGGGAGAAGTTTAAGCAGCAGCAGAAGCAGAAGAAGCAGAAGAAGAAAAGATGCGCAGCTGGGGGCTGCAGAGACGTTCTGCTCACATCGAACCAGTTCCACTGCTCCAAATGCAGCCAGGACGTGTGTCTCAAGCACAGGTTCGAGGCCGATCACGACTGCGAGAGCAAGCGCCAAGCGAGCAGACAGCAGTGGCTCGGGGGCTTCAAGCCGCGAAGCTCCAGCGCTGCGAAAGCCAAGCAGACGTCGCAGTTGCAGAAGAATGCACAGCACGCTGCTGCCTCGGTAGTGAGCGGCACAAAGTCGGCGGTGACGTCGCTGGTGCAGAACGCCAGGGCGGCAGGAAGTGCGATTACCACCAGCTCGCAGGAGTGCCCCATGTGCCAGCAGAAGTTCGCGTACGTGAGTCAGCTCATTGCGCACGTCAATCGTGCGCATCCGGACGCCTCTGACTCGAGAAGGACGTCGCAGCCAGTTGCTAGAGCTGCGGGCTCGACTGGAGTGTCTGCTGGCAGTGAAGTGTGTCCGCAGTGTCGAGCTGTGTTTCCGAACGTAAACGCTCTGATTCAACACGCCGAGACGGCCCACACAGGAGCTGTTTCTACAGGACGAGCTGGCGGAGACCACGACAAGTGCGTCCTTATGTAGAAATGTAGCCATCCACTCAAAAGAGACACACAAATTGCAAACAAGATTCAAATCTGGTCAACCCGGCCGCGTGCAATATATTAGTATATCTCCTGGAAAGTCGCGTCGCGTCAGCTGCAGCTTCCTAGCCGGACTTGAAGAGCAGGATGGCCACCTGGCCCAAGTAAAAGTAGATGAAGTGCTTGGTCTCGTGCGTCACGTACGAGCCGAAGTTGCGGCCCACGATGCAGTGCCACGTGGGGTTGTACTTCTTGTCGAACTCCTTCTTGATGAAGGCGGCGATGTCCTTCTCGATGTTGTACTTCTCCAGCGCCTGGCTGGCGCAGTCCACGGCGTCCTGCTGCATGTCCTCGTGCATGTCTGCATTCTTGATCACGGCCTTGCGCTCCGACATGGCCAACCGATCCAACCGATCCAAGAGGCGAAAAGCTCGAATGTGGCGCCTCCCCTTTGCTCTTTTGGCACGGTTAGCTTACGGATAGATTCTTGAAACTACCGGAATAACTTCCCGGATCGGGAAGTTTCAGAAGGTCGCAAAGATGGATAAACAAGTTAGAAGGGGTTTACGTGTGGTACACTATTCCTGAGACGCGCGCAACAAAGCTGTGACGTGTGACGCCACTGATCTCGCAAGCGAGCCGTACGTGTTGAGCTCCTCGTCCACGGCGCGGTGGCGCAACTTGGCCGCGTAGTGGAAGTTGGAGATGGCGGAATTACGCGCCTTGGTCCGCGGACGCTGGGATTTGGATGGCACCACGTTGTAGCCGCCCTCGAGCACCGAAACGATCCGGCCATCGCAGCAACTACAGCAACAAAACGTTAGTCAAGGGGTGAGGACAGCACAGCTCGGAAGCCACTTACTCTTCGGCAACAGCAGCGACCTGCTCCGTGACCCAGCCGTAGTCGTCCTCGCTCAAGAAGTAGTAGACGTCGTCGGCATGGCCATCAAAACCGGCGGACAGCATGATGAGGTCCGGCTGGAATTTGGTCAGCGCTGGGATGAGCTTCTTCGTCACGGTGTCGCGGAACGCCTTGCAAGATTGCTCCATGAGCGACCGTTTTGCTTTTGCGGACAGCTTCAACCGCTCGTCCAAGTACTTGGGACCCAGCATCTTCAGCGGGAGGTTCACAATGTTCTTGCTCTTCTCAAGCTCCAGTGAGCAGCCGTGCGGGCCCATGCCCGAGCACGGATAGAAATTGTCGTCGTCGTACAGGTGGATGGATGAAAAGAAGACGTTTTCAGGATCTGTTTCATCACGCCATGGGTTGTAGGACGAGAACTGCACCGGAGCCCAGCTCGGTGGGAGCGGATAGTTCTGTTTGTGTGGGATCAGGTTGCGAATAACTTCTTCGGTGCCATTACCGTGTTGAACATCGAAGTCTACGATGGCGACACGCCGAATACTCACACTTTTCCGGCACTCCAGCAACGAATTCGACGTGGCATTTCTTGGAACGGGTGGGGTGTAGTATGGGGCGTAGTAGTTGCTCATAGCGTACGATGCGCCACGGCACATCATCCAGTGACGTGATCTCCGAAGCAACGTGTCCACGCAGCCACTCGACCGTGTCAACAGCTTTCGACCCATCTGCAATGCTCTCCGCAGCGTCCAGCACCATCTTCACTTGGAACTGAAGCCGCTTCGAGACCACACTACTCGTGCTTACATTTTCCCACTGCAGTGTCACCAACCACTCCCGTCTTCTGTGCAACAAAGTGTCCATATACGAAAGCTCCTTCCTGGAATTCACAACTCGTGCGGTAGTGCACCACCTCTTTTTTATGCCCTCCATGCTCGACATTGCTACGGATCAGCCTCATCATCCCCAGTCTTAGCTCCATTCGAAAACTCGGCACTGAACACCAAATCCGCTCCTTGCGACGCAAACTTCCACAGCACAAGCTGCTCTCCTTCAGCCACGTTCACAGACACGTCTTGCTCCACAGAGCAGCCAGCAGCCACCCCCTCCTCCTGCATCTCTGTCTCAGCTTCAATTGCCCTCTCCACGGCGTCTCTGTAGCTCTGTCCAATTGTCTCGTGACTTGTCAGTACATTGCCATTTAGAAACGTTTTTAAGGCCAGCGACGTCGCCAAGAGCTCCGAGTTCGTCACCAACTGGCGCACAAAGGTCTCCAACGCGACTGCCAGTCGAGCAGCAGTTTGTTCTGGCGGATAAAGTTCGGTTTGGCCTCGCAATAGATTTCAATGGCTCGGAGAACGGACGCGGAGTCTTGCGCTGCTGGTTCTTGCGCCAATTGACGCGCCAAGTGTCGCAAATCGCGCAGATTTCACACGATCACACGAAAGTGGCCGTCGCAGTGCAACAGAAGGAACAAGAATGTGCCTAGAGGCGCGTCCTCGGCGGGGCAAGGCGGCGCCTTCACTGCCACATCCAGCATTTTGGTTTCTTGAAGGAAGGAATCGGCCAGCCAATCAGCTGCTCGAAAGGATATATTTTTAGCCAATCGGATAATTGCAAAGTGCTCTTGCTATATTTTAAAATTGTATAAAGCAATATTCACACTACGTTGCAGTATTTTAGGTTTATGTCTGCATATTTCATTTTGCCATCTAAATTCGAATATTTTTTAGAATGATCCTCCTTGGGGCAGTAGGACTTCGGTGAGCGTCTGCGATTATCATAGAGCTAGGTCAATGGAGGATACACCGCTACCGCCACAGTGGCGACAGTAAGGCGTCAGAAGGAATCATACTTAGAGTAAAGGCAAAGCTGTCCAAACCGCACTTTTCTTGGCCCGTTTCGCACCAGCGGCATCCGCCACCTGCGCGACAGGCGGAATATCATGACTTTATTGTCGAATTCACTCCAAAGTGCTCTGCTATCCTCGGGCGACAGCCACAAAGAGTACGTGCGATAACGTGAGTTTAGTGTTTTGCAATATAATGTGTTTTCGTTGTTGTAATTTACAATTGAATTTATTTAAGTCTAAAATGAACATCTCTGAGCTATTATCTGCGACGCGTGAATACGTCTGCACCTTGTGCCTCCATGGCTTTGAGTACTCTGACATCCTTCGCCGCCATCAGAAAGTACTTGTCGAGGCATTCCAACTGACCCCTGTCAGCTCTGTGAAATCTGCTGGCAATGGGTCACAGAAATCGCTACCACCGTCACAAGCGTGGATCCTGGTACCGCAGGTCGACGGAACGCACCGCACACCACAGCCACTTGACTCAAGCACGGCGGGAGAGGAACGCAACGTACCGGCGACAGAGACGACAACAGCTGGCTAGCACCGCTTGTCAAGGTGTGACCGATGAGGCGAAAAGAGAAGAGTACTCGTGTGGAAGAAGGTAAAATAAGTTGTGCTTAGTTCTTTAGGTTGTCGGCAGCGGTGGATGCCGCAACCACTCAGTTGTAGATTGTGACGTAGTCAGCGGTATTGCAGCCAACATCAACCACGTCGGCTGCAACTGAAAAGACAGGTGCATCCTTCGTGTGGGTCGCAATATTTTAGGATGGCAATTTAGGACAAAACCATCCCATAATCACTGTTGTGATTAGTCTAAACCATCTGGGATAGCCAAGAGTCCAGAACGGTATCTGGCATGCCAGAGCGCGATCAGCGAACTACAAGCACGTGACAGTTTAAGCAATGTGATTGGTAGAACAAATATTCAACTGGGATAGACCCTGATAGTCTTTATAGTAGTCTCTAGATAGTTCAGGAAGAGCCTCTAGGCCTCCAGTTCGCTACAGAGCGACCCGTAAAGCCCCATATCAATGTCAATCACTTTTCAATTTGCTTTCAACAGCAACAACTACTTTTCTTCTTTCGACCTCGCCCCGCTCGCCGTCCAAGCCTCACCGGATGACCTCCATCGCTCCATGCTTCCTCCGCGCTTGTGTTACATAAATGGATACTTTGTGTCAACAACATATTAGTGTATGACACATGTGAATCTTACCAGAATAATATTCAGTCACTATGATAGATTATTTGTGGGTGTGTTTGTGACACCAAGTGAGACCGCGATCACACACCTTCCGCAGTCTCTCTGTGGGAGCGTGGTTGGGAAGCGACGATGTGCGTCGGCACAGGTCGCACAATGAGGAGAAGCACGAAGCACATCCCAGCATGCACAGTCGTCGCACAAGGTGGAGAAATATGAATTCAGCATTCCCAGAGTAGTGGTGGCTTAGGGCGAGAAGTACTCGTGCCACCGTCGCAACGAGGCAGAGTGCTGCCCCTTTTATATTTTAGGTAGCACCTTTAATTATGGTATGAATAAATGTCGTTTTTTGTTTACCTTTTGTATCGGGACGGGCGTGTGGCAGATCCCGAGTTGACATTCAGTAAATAGAACTGCCCCCGTTCCCACAGACAGCTGGAAATAAGCCTCGTGCTGTGCTTGACATAGGCTATCATGTATCTATATATTATGTTGTAAGTTTTGGACGAGTACTTTATCTTAAATGGAAGTTTTGTTTCAGACTGTAGCTTGTATTGCGTTAAAAAGGCGCCCGTCTGGCAGTACCACTTGCGCAAGAACAGAAAGATTGTAACGGGGTTACGCAAAGAGTTACGATTATGTAGGTCACTGTATTTGGTGTGACCACACTCTCCCTAAAACAGTACTCAGTACTTGAAAGTTAACAAGATATCAGTAGGTGGCTTCACAGCCAATAGATATGCATTAGACTAGGCTCTACTATGTTAGATAGTGAGACCTATAGATTTACACCAGGGCGGTTCTGCCGCCGATAGCAATAATACATTCAGTTCACCTTTAACCTTAAGAGTTTCATTGTCTTGTAAAGACTGTTACTTCTTGGAGCCTGTACGCTACTGTCGTACGCTCGTCCCTGTTCTTTGTATAAGAACGCCAAGGTGAACTACCTGCTTAAGAGACTCGCTGAGTCCGACTAAGTCTTCCTATACGCTACAGTCTACGGCAGCCCCGCTGCACTTGGTTGCACTTGTAGTCAATTCTACACCTGAGTCGTTACGACTGTCCCTCTGTGAGGATGGAGCATATCGCTCACTTACCGGCGAGTCAACAAGACGGGCTTAAAAAGCTGATGTCTTTGATTGGGCCGGAAGGTGTGGCTCATCTTGCTTCTCAGGGCCCCGACGCTGTCAACGCGCGTCTGGAGGCGTTCTCTAACTATGAGAATGCTCTGGTAGAGCACATCGAGCAGAAGATGACTACGGCCGCGGCGTCTACGACACCCAGGCCCTCATCGGATGGAGCTCCCAGAGCCAAACCGCTCATGGTGAGCGTCGAGACCTTCGAGGGCAAGGAAGGAGAGAATCTCCTGCTCTGGGTCAGAGAAATTGAGATGGCTATGACGTCCGCCATGCTCAAGACCGAGCAGCAGCGCGTGGCGCTAGCTATCTCAAAGCTCGGGGTCGAGCGCGAGAATGGTCACTGACCTGCGGTACGTCCGTGGACGCCGCCTTCCCTCATGGGATCAGCTTAAGCTGCAACTCTCGCGAGTTTTCTCGCCGCCTAACCAGGCATATCGCGTGAGGTCACGCTTCTTTGCTACCCGACAGGGTAAGAAGGAGTTGGTGGACTTCGTCCAAGAGTTGCGAACTCTTATTGCCGGTATGGCAGCGGATCCTCTCCCCGAGGCGGTCACGGTGACCATCTTCATGGAAGGTCTCCGCACTGGCGTGGCCAGGACGGAAGTCTTCCGTGTTCACCCTTCTTCTTTGAAGAAGTCGTGAACGTGGCGTTGAACGCAGAGTTCAACTTCAAGTCCGCTCGACTTGGTTGGAGTGCTTCGCACAACAGCTCGTCTGGAGCTTCGGGCTCGTCCCATGGACCTGAGCCGATGGATCTCAGCTACGCTGAGGACGAAGAAGCTGAGCTTCAGACTGCCGAGCAGCGCATTGGCATTCGCCGCTGTTATGTGTGCGGGAGCACGCAACACCTGCGTCCGGGATGTCCGCTTCGCAAGCAACGCCGGGCTCCTATGAGCCGAGGCCGCGCCTCTGACCGGAAGCCGGTCCCTTGGCAGGGAAACGCCAAGACCCAGTAGGCGCGGGGCGGCCTGCTGGGGAAGAACTCGGTTCTGTTGAACCTCTGAGAGGAGGTCAGCAGGGCTTGCCCCGGAGAGCTCCGTGCTCTATAACACGGAACGTGTATGCAAGCCGGGCTTGTTGGTCGTCGAAGCGACCGTGAAGGGCTTTAATAAGCCATGGGTAATCCTTATCGATTCTGGTGCGTCGGGCAATTACGCTAGACGCGCCACGATGGAAGTAAGTCAGCAGTATGCTGAGGCGCAAGTGGCGCGAGTGCGTGACATGGTCACTGTTCGTCTTGCGACGGGAGCCCGTGTTACGGTGCCTAAGGTTCCTGTGAACCTGGGCGTGAAGTTTTTGGACTTCGATAGCGTGGAACGCTGTCTGGCCATTTACCTGGATTCGAGATACGATCTCATCCTAGGCATGGTCTGGTTGGAACGCCATGAGCCATGGATCGATTGGAGGTCTAATACCTTAGGCGCTACGCACTTGCCTCCTAGCGGAGCTTTGGCGAGTCATGAACCCACCTCTGCTAGGAAGCAAAAGCGATATTGGCGCGAGCACTGGACCGAGACGGTCAATGTGCTCGATATTGGAGTGTCCGAGCTAATGGACACTGGCGTCACTGACGCGAGCCCTGAGCACTGTTCTTGGGCTGAACGTGGAGTGGCACGTAAACCGCCGAGCGGCCATCGTTGTGTTAACGAACTGCCGCTGTCTGCTTCCGAAAGCATTGCCAACCCAGTGTCGAGACACTTGGGGCTGGGCCCTTCCGAAGTGCGTGGGGTGACACGATATTCACCGAGCAACGCTCGCTCTGATGAGCAGCATTCGCTGCATGCCAATAATGGCGTGGTCGACGGAACGTCGAGGCATCTGGGGCCTGGCCCTAGTGATGCGCGTGGAGTGGCACGTAATCCACTGGGTGGCGACTGCGAGTCAGGCAGCCCACTGCCGGATATCGGTAATGACATCGAGTCTCCTTTGGAGCAAGAGGTGAGGGCAGTTTTGTCTTAAAACCCTGGTCTCTCCGAGACGTTCGGTCTCCGCGAGGAGACGGCAGCGACGCCGTATGTCGACTGCGAGACGCAAGGCGTCTGTCCTGATACAGGAAGTATCCCGATGATAGCGAACAGCTATACACACTCATGGATGGAGTGACTGGCTGGGCCAATGGTGAGATCACCTTGGAAAGTATTCCCACAGTCGATGCTCTGCTAGAGCTGGACGAGATATCCGTCGCCGAGTTCGGCGAGGCCTTAAAGCGGGCGAGTTAGCCGAAATTGGTCATGATACGACCCGAAGAAGAGGAGTTGAACTCTTCGTCGCTTATGGATGAAGCAGTTCTTGAGGACACCAAAAGATCTTAAGTGATCGTAGTGGATCCGCGATCCTGAAGAATGCCTCGGATCCATTCTATTCTTTGGTGAAGGACTTCCAGAACGTGGTCTCTAATGACCCTCCGTCATCTCTACCTCCTGATCGAGGCGTGCGTCATGAGATTGACCGGGTTCCTGGAACCAAATACTGCGTTACACGGCAGTGGCCCTTGCCAAGGGAGCAGTGCGACGTCATTGACGCCTTCTTCAGTGCTAAGCACGCGGCAGGAATGGTGCGAGAGAGCAAGCTTCAACATTCCCCGCCGACATTCTGTGTCAGAAAGCCAAATGGGAAGTGGCGTATCGTTCACGCTTTTAATAAGCTCAACGCGGCCACTATCCCGGCGCAGACGCCGATTCCTAGAAAGGATGTTCTGCAGAACAACATGGTTGGCAGTACAATGTACAGTGCGCTCGACTTAGTGGATGGTTATTACCAATTGCTCATGCGTATGAGCGACATCCCGCTGACAGCGGTGAGCACTCCGAGCGGTATGCTCGGGGAGTGGCTCGTGATGACCCAAGGGCTGTCGAACGCGCCTGCTACGTTCAATCGTCTTGTGACGCAACTATTCAGGCCTCTTCGAGGGTTTGCACAAACGTATTTTGATGACATATTTGTTTATAGTCGTGCGGAGCACGGGAAGTCGGACGTGGTGAACCACATCGACCATCTAAGAGCGGTGCTCGAGTGCATGGGCACTAACAAACTTTACGCTAATGCGTCTAAGTGCATCTTCGGTGCTGAAGAGATTCCCTTCTTGGGATGCTTTATTGGAAAGCGTGACCTTCGTGCGGATCCCGCCAAGGTGAAGTCCATTGTGGACTGGCCGGTTCCGAAGAACCAGAAGGACTTACGGAAGTGACTTGGCCTTGCCAATTACTTGCACAAGTACAGCAAGAACTATGCTGAGATGGCTCGGCCATTGTCCAATCACCTTAAGAAGGATGCGGACTGGTGTTGGAACACCGAGCATCAAGATGCTTTTGAGGCGGTCAAGGAGAGTCTCCTTCATGCACCGATCCTGGCGTTGCCAGACCCTGAACATCCGTTCAGCGTCGTCTGTGACGCATCCGACTTTGCCATTGGCAGTGCGCTTTTACAAGCTGATGCCGATGGGCACGAACGCGTGATAGCGTTTGAGTCTCGCCAGCTTAAAGCTGCAGAGAAGAACTATCCAGTTCATGACAAGGAGCTACTTGCAATGAAGTATGCCCTTGTCAAGTTCAGGGTACACCTGCTTGGTTCAAAACCATTTGTGGTCTTTACAGACCATGCGTCGCTACGCACTGCGATTCAATCGCCTCATCTCTCGCAAAGGATGGCCAGGTGGCTGTCCTTCATCGCGGAGTACAACTTCGAGGTGAAGTATAAGCCTGGCAGGCAGAACGATCTGGTGGACGCTTTATCGCGTCGCCCAGACTATGAGCTTGCTCATGTCACGACGGTGACTTCGTCTGTGACGACGTTAATCCGCGCTGCGTATGCGCGCGATGATACGTGTGTAGCTCTGCTACGTGCTCTTGGGAGCAAGGAGTTTGAAAACTCGGACATTAAGTTGTCGGCGCGCCTGCGCGCGAGGTTACATCGCTATTCCATCGATGATGGCCTGCTGTATTACAGCACGGATGTTGAGGACACTCCCGTGTCGTGGTCCCTCATGATGAGGATCTAAAGTATCGAATCCTCTATGAGGCGCATGATACGCCGCTTAGTGGCCACCTTGGTCGTGAGAAGACCTATGGCTCGGTGAGCCTCACGTATTGGTGGCCCAAGCTTTACAAGTGGACGAGCACTTACGTGCGCACGTGTGAGACGTGTCAAAGGGTGAAGCCTTCACCACACGCGGCTGCGCCGCTGGCAAGTTTGCCTGTACCCTCGGGGTGTTGGGAGTCCATGAGTTTGGACTTTGTGTTCCGTCTTCCTAAAGACCAGGATGGGAACACAGGTATCGTGGTCTTTGTAGACCGATTGAGTAAGATGGTACATCTTGCGGCTGTGCCGGACCCCATCGATGACGAAGGTACAGCGAAGTTATTTATCGATAGGGTGTTTCGCCAACATGGCTTACCCGCATCGATTGTCTCTGACAGACCCCGTTTCACGGGCCATTTCTGGTCGTCCGTGTTCACCGTGCTGGGCACGAAGTTGGGCATGTCCACGGCGGATCATCCGCAGACCGACGGTCAAACCGAACGCGCGAATCGCGTTGTGGAGGATATCCTCCGGAGCACTTGTGCCGAGAAGCCAAAGCTTTGGAGCACCATGCTCCCACTCGTTGAGTTCGCATTGAATAATGCAGTGCATACTCTACAGGCTACACACCGTTCTACGTGAACGGCCTCTCTCACCCACGCGTCCCGTTGACGCTACCACTCCGTGGATCTGGGCTTGGTGGGGGAGGAGAGCTCGATGAGCGACTTGCTGAAGTCAGCCATACTACTGTTAAGAAACAGGTTGATGATTTCCTATCAACGCGTCTGAATGTCCTTCGACATGTGCGTGACGCAATGGCTGAGAGCCAAGACAATCAAAAGGAATACGCAGATGCCAAGGGCAGACGAAATGAGCAAAGCTTTGAGGTCGGAGACCTGGCTTTATTGAATGCGAAAAACCTACCTAGACAAGCAGTGACCGCGGTCTTCAAGACCAAGCTGTGGTCGCGCTTTGTGGGACCTTTCAAGGTCGTGGCCAAGAAGCCCTGGCGTACACACTCAACCTCCCCAAGAGGATGCGAACGCACCCGTGTTTTACTGGGCTTGCTCAAGCCGTACCGGGACGCGTCGCAGGTTAGCGCGGAGGAGGTGGCGCCGGTGGCGGAGCCACAGCGCCGGGCAGAAGACCGAACAGAGCGTCAATCTGCCCCTGCATCCGAGCCACAGTCTCCACGAGCTTATCAAGCTTTTCAACAGTCGCAGACTGAGTGCGCTCAAGAGCAGCCAGGCGTTGGACGCATGACTCGGGGTTCTCAACCCAAGCGTGCCGACTTGCAAAGTCATCGATCAGGCTTACCGACTGATCATACGCCCGCTGTGCGCCGTCCAGAGTTCGACGGAAGCGCTTCACATCGCATTGCAGATCCTGCACCTGCTCAAGAGTTGCAATCAACTCCGAGCGCTATAGCGGAGGATCGTCCTCCATCGGCTCATCAGCCTTCTCGTTTGCTTCGGCCGCCGCCGGCGTTGCTCGATGAGCAGGGAGATCTCCACTTCCACGTGGAAGAGATCTTAAAGCGACGAAGTCGCCAGGGTCATACCCAATATCTTGTGAAGTGGAGGCGTTATCCTCACTCCGAGAACTCGTGGGAGTTCGAGGGCCCGCTCCGGCAAGATTGCCCAGACGTCGTGGACGTTTTTGATCAGAGTGATCTAATGCGTGCCGCGCGCCAGCGACCGCGTCGTCGGTCGCTCCACGCTTCCTGCCAATAGGCCGGGATGGGAGATGATCAGCAGCTGCGCCCAAGCGCTGATCTTGAGCTGCAGCAGCAAATGCTGCAGAGCTCAACGGAGCATAATGGGATATCTGAGCTTGATATTACTTTCCAAGCGTACCTTTCGCTCGACCCTTCGCGTACTCGAAGAGTAGCTTGCGCTCGAGACGCACGTCAATTTCGGAGCAGCTGGCTCGGAGAGCCTCCATTGACGATAACTTATGGCTCCGGTCAGCCCAAGTAGTCATGAGAGTATCATACTCAGACTCAGTTTCTCCGGGCGCCAGCGCAAACATCACCGTGCGTACCATGGGTACCGGCTGTCTGCTCGTTTGAGCTTGAAGACGAATGCGATATTCGCCAATGGTTGAGACCTGTGGGGTCAAGAACCGAGCGCGCAGCGCGTGACGAGTTGCCAACTCCGATGCCGTGCGAGCCGCTGGCCTAATGACATGCGATGTCAACGGTCGATTCCTGAGTTGTTTGATGTACTTCTCGGGATCGAGGGTTGTAAACCGATAGTCCGCATGCGGATCGAGCAGAGGCTGGGCCACAGGGTGGCGGGTCACAGAAGCCTCTTGCTCATTGAGCTGCAGCTCTTGGACCTCGTCGAGGGATTAGAGATCGGAGGATCTTCCAAACCGCGCGAGGCGCGCAGCGCGTTAAGGCCTTCAACGCCGCTTCGTTCAACGAACGGATCAAGAGCACGAAGCGCTGGGCGCTCAGCGGTCGCACTGGGTGCAGGGGTTCCTCCTCGCGGAGTTCCCCGTGTTCTCCAGCCTCGGACTCTTCGTAGTCCAGTGAGGTCTTCGTGAGTTCCGCAAAGAGGGCTTGGTTCGCGGTACGCGGCCGTTTGGACGGTGGAGCCTCGGAACGAGGCATGTCCGCTGGCGGATGTCGGCGCATGTGCTCGGAGTGGTACTCCTGTACTGAGAGCTTCTCAATCGCGGGAGACAGGCTGTCTTCAAGGCCGCTGGCCGTTAGTGCACTCGGTGCAGGCGATGTGGGTCGCGAGACTGGAATTAGTCGTCGGTCGAAGGACCAAAACTAGTTGTGAGCCATACGACGGGCCGTCAGCCAGCTCTGGGAGAACTTGAAGGTTCTGGAGCGCGGAGCTTGATGGAAGGTGACCCCGTCACACGCGTCAGTGACGCTACCTCACGTGAGGCGAGTTGTCGAGTGTCGACACGTGGTGCCTTCAGTCTGGAGGAGGAGAGTGTAACGGGGTTACGCAAAGAGTTACGATTATGTAGGTCACTGTATTTGGTGTGACCACACTCTCCCTAAAACAGTACTCAGTACTTGAAAGTTAACAAGATATCAGTAGGTGGCTTCACAGCCAATAGATATGCATTAGACTAGGCTCTACTATGTTAGATAGTGAGACCTATAGATTTACACCAGGGCGGTTCTGCCGCCGATAGCAATAATACATTCAGTTCACCTTTAACCTTAAGAGTTTCATTGTCTTGTAAAGACTGTTACTTCTTGGAGCCTGTACGCTACTGTCGTACGCTCGTCCCTGTTCTTTGTATAAGAACGCCAAGGTGAACTACCTGCTTATGAGACTCGCTGAGTCCGACTAAGTCTTCCTATACGCTACAGTCTACGGCAGCTCCACTGCAAAGATGGACCTCACAGAATCAGAACCTTCCGACTCGGGCAGCCCCCACCAATTAGAGGACGCTGCCGCTGCTATTCGACAGGGAGGGGTCGACGAAAGAGATGACGGTGGCTCGTATTCAAAAGACAGCCATAACGCAACGACACTCCCCACGCATACGGCCAGTGTCCAAACTCGTGCACCAGGAGGACAAGCCCGAAAATGAAGATGAACCCGAGTCTACCACCTTACCAGAACCTGCGTCGACGATACCTCCGCCGTCCGAAGCACCCCGCCTGGCGCGTGTGGCCAAGCTGAAGGAGCTGATCCACGCGAACCAAGGTTGGCGACAAGCGTAAGAGGGCTTTCGGCGACATAAAGTGGGATGAGATTGCCACGGCGTACAAGATCAAACACAAGACGCTATCATTCCAGCCCACAGAGGTGGAACTGCTTCCTTCTATTTCTCAAACTTTTCGGGGACAGATAGAGATGATGATAAACTCCTGCAACGATGACCTATGCTATGGCACGAGGCCGATATCGAGTACATCACGTCAGCGGTTTTCAATGCGGTCGGCTTCGGGGTGGCAGACGCGGATTTTGAAAGACACAGCCAGTGCACCATGAACAACGTGGAGCTGGGCGCTAACGGCCAGATGATGCTCGCGGCTGAAACGGTCCTGTCCAAGAAGCTAAAGGACAACGAGACCTCGGAAGCATGTGTGTACGGTCTCCTCGCAAAACTTCAACTATAAGTAGCTGCATGGTTCAGCACATTGGTTGCATTTGTGCGAGTACTTAGCTTGCTATTCTTAATTCATTAGCTACACTATCGCGTGTACTAGCGCATGCGCTATCGCATGTGAGGCACGGAGATACACGGAGCTGCTGGTGGTGTTCATATCACCAATTGCTAAGCAGTTTCAAGGCCCGTCCACTACCGTCTCAAGACTTCCAAGGCGATCTTTATTTGCTTTCATATACCACTTACAACTACAGCAATGCAGTACATTGAGTTGTGATTGAGTTACGAGACCCTATCCGGCGTCACAGCCCAGCTAGGATGCACGTTTTACCTGTGTCGAAAATGTATGGGAGCTTAATTGTGCTTATCTGATTGTAACTTTATTTGGTTGTGTTACACACACACACACACACACGTAACTAACCTTTCCATACGATGCTTACGCAGATGCCAAGAGTGCTTCGTCGATCTGTGCTCTGCCAGAACCAGAAGGCTCTGCCTGACCGGGCTCTTTGTGTAATCGCGAATGTCCCATCATGAGATTGGCGTGAGATTAGCATAACGGATTGGGTTCCATGCGAGATATGCAATTGTTGCTCTTGGTCTTCTTTGAGAGCCGAGTGCTCTATCAATTTCGGATATACCAAGTCGCCAAGGAAAGCTTGACTACATCTTTCAACTCTGCCGCATTGGGTCCGGGTTTTCAAGAAATTCGTTTGTGTGAGGGTCCATTCTATCTCAATACGGCCCTAGTGGTTCCGAAAAAATCGTGTGCTCTCGTTATCGCACGGATTTGTGTACAAACCTTACTCATGGTAAACAATTTTATCGTAAAACATGTAGCTAACATATGGGATTTGTGTAGATGCCTTCTCGCACGCGAACACACATTGTGTTCCACGTCTGCCGTATCAGTTCTCCTTTTGAAGACTCTACTCGCTGAATAACGCCCTCCAAACGCGGGACTACCTCACGCCGGCGCACTTGAAGCGCATTTTGCGGTGAATCAAGAAGGTTGAGGCCTCAGTGGACAATGGTGATAGAAGTTGGGGCGTACATCTTCACCTCGCTTTGCAGAAGCGATCCGGTACTTGAACCGTCAGCTGCCAGGATTCAAGTGCTGTGACGAGCGTGCTTCCCTGATCAGCGACTGTACTCAGCCCTCGATGCTAGTCATCGGGCGTCGTCCTGGACAGCTAATGGCACTTCTTGGCACGTGCCAAGGTCGATGACCGCTTTGTGTTCATTGATTCGGACGAGTACTACGTCTTTCCTAACAAAAATGAGCAACTGAGCAACTATTTCCAGGAGATCGATGGGGTGTATGTCATTGAGGACATTGTCTCTCTCCGTGCCAAGGCTCCCAAACTATAGTAAAGCATGGCTATAGCTAATATTTAGTTCTAAACTAAGCATACCGGTACATGAACTCAATTGCTTTTGTGTTTGACTTTTATTTTTGGGTATGTGCCAAAACGTTTTAGGTGTTGATGTTTTGAAGTGTCACAAATGTGATTACTTAAAGAAAAAAACAACTCATTGGAAGATAAAAACTTAGATTTTTCCTTGTTTACTGATTTTTGTCTAGTTTATTGTTGTCGTGCACAAGGCTTCACGCAGTCGCTCAAAAATTGGCTTTGGTAGTAACTTTGTGAATATATCTGCTACCATTTCTTTTGTATTACAGTACAGACTTTCAAATTCCTTTTGTTCTACCTTCTCTTGAACGAAAGAGTAACGCGAATATGTTTGCTTCGATTCTGAAGGGTTTTTTTTTTGACAACTTACTACAGCTCTGGTTGTCCTCGTAGATAATGATTCCAGGTGGACTCTCGTGTTTCAGTTCTACAAGTAGTAGGTTCAGGAAGATAAGTTCCTCCATGCCATGACACAAAGCTGCATACTACAATTATGTTGTAGATTTCGCTCGAGCACTCGGAAGTGGCCGTCGCAGTGCAACAGAAGGAACAAGAATGTGCCTAGAGGCGCGTCCTCGGCGGGCAAGGCGGCGCCTTCACTGCCACATCCAGCATTTTGGTTTCTTGAAGGAAGGAATCGGCCAGCCAATCAGCTGCTCGAAAGGATATATTTTTAGCCAATCGGATAATTGCAAAGTGCTCTTGCTATATTTTAAAATTGTATAAAGCAATATTCACACTACGTTGCAATATTTTAGGTTTATGTCTGCATATTTCATTTTGCCATCTAAATTCGAATATTTTTAGAATGATCCTCCTTGGGGCAGTAGGACTTCGGTGAGCGTCTGCGATTATCATAGAGCTAGGTCAATGGAGGATACACCGCTACCGCCACAGTGGCGACAGTAAGGCGTCAGAAGGAATCAGACTTAGAGTAAAGGCAAAGCTGTCCAAACCGCACTTTTCTTGGCCCGTTTCGCACCAGCGGCATCCGCCACCTGCGCGACAGGCGGAATATCATGACTTTATTGTCGAATTCACTCCAAAGTGCTCTGCTATCCTCGGGTGACAGCCACAAAGAGTACGTGCGATAACGTGAGTTTAGTGTTTTGCAATATAATGTGTTTTCGTTGTTGTAATTTACAATTGAATTTATTTAAGTCTAAAATGAACATCTCTGAGCTATTATCTGCGACGCGTGAATACGTCTGCACCTTGTGCCTCCATGGCTTTGAGTACTCTGACATCCTTCGCCGCCATCAGAAAGTACTTGTCGAGGCATTCCAACTGACCCCTGTCAGCTCTGTGAAATCTGCTGGCAATGGGTCACAGAAATCGCTACCACCGTCACAAGCGTGGATCCTGGTACCGCAGGTCGACGGAACGCACCGCACACCACAGCCACTTGACTCAAGCACGGCGGGAGAGGAACGCAACGTACCGGCGACAGAGACGACAACAGCTGGCTAGCACCGCTTGTCAAGGTGTGACCGATGAGGCGAAAAGAGAAGAGTACTCGTGTGGAAGAAGGTAAAATAAGTTGTGCTTAGTTCTTTAGGTTGTCGGCAGCGGTGGATGCCGCAACCACTCAGTTGTAGATTGTGACGTAGTCAGCGGTATTGCAGCCAACATCAACCACGTCGGCTGCAACTGAAAAGACAGCTGCATCCTTCGTGTGGGTCGCAATATTTTAGGATGGCAATTTAGGACAAAACCATCCCATAATCACTGTTGTGATTAGTCTAAACCATCTGGGATAGCCAAGAGTCCAGAACGGTATCTGGCATGCCAGAGCGCGATCAGCGAACTACAAGCACGTGACAGTTTAAGCAATGTGATTGGTAGAACAAATATTCAACTGGGATAGACCCTGATAGTCTTTATAGTAGTCTCTAGATAGTTCAGGAAGAGCCTCTAGGCCTCCAGTTCGCTACAGAGCGACCCGTAAAGCCCCATATCAATGTCAATCACTTTTCAATTTGCTTTCAACAGCAACAACTACTTTTCTTCTTTCGACCTCGCCCCGCTCGCCGTCCAAGCCTCACCGGATGACCTCCAGAATAATATTCAGGCACTATAATATATTATTTGTGTGTGTGTGTGACACCAAGTGAGACCGCGATCACACACCTTCCGTAGTCTCTCTGTGGGAGCGTGGTTGGGAAGCGACGATGTGCGTCGGCACAGGTCGCACAATGAGGAGAAGCACGAAGCACATCCCAGCATTCACAGTCGTCGCACAAGGGGAGAAATATGAATTCAGCATTCCCAGAGTAGCGGACGATACATACACAGACCTGTAAAGTACAATTGTGGACGACATCTATAGCGACATGTAGAACACAATTGCTCACGATACATACAGAGATATGTATGTAGAGTACAATTACGGACGACATCTTTGTATACTCTATCAGAGTAGCCGATATACCATAAAAAGAGGTACCTGACATGCCTTTTGTAGCGATCCCACAACCATTCTGGAAACCTTTGGTTAGCAGATCCAACTTTTACCCTACGGTGCTTGTTCACCAGGGAAGACGGACTCTGAGGTATGTCATCAGAAGGTTCACGGTTGGGCGGAGGGCCTTCTGGGGTGGTGTAGGGCAAGCCACGTAAGCAGAAACCCAAGACGATCGCCCAGTAGCGGGCGAAAAGAAAGCAACGGGCGGAGCGACGTGCAGCAGGAACGGTGAAGGGAGCAGCGCCCGACGGCACTGCAGGAGTGGAGCATGCGGTGATGGCGGGTGCTGAGACGACCGTTGCTTAAGACACCACCCCATCGGCTCTGGGATGGGTTGGCGACGAAGGGTTAGACACCGACGCTGAAATCTTGCTTTACTTTATACCATCCTCCATACTTATAAAATGCATTACCCTTTCCGCCTTAATAAATCCGTAATTGGTCATCCCTTGCACTGACAGCACAAAAATGCCCAAACTAACATATGATCGACAAAAGGGTATGCTTATTACACTGTTACCCCGGGCTCTTGGGAATAACCTTCTTAGAGCAACGAATTATCGTTTGTATCGATTCCCAGGTAGCGATGGTATACTTAATAGCAGAATGCACTTTTCCTTCGTGCTACCACCAGCGCATCTATTTGCCCTGCTTTTGATCTTGGCCTTTAATGGCACCATTACTCCCACATCTAGCGGTTGACAAACAGTAGTTCCGTTGGCGGGGGGTTAATGAGACCACCGTAGCGTTAACTACTGCGGCGACAAGCCGCTGTTCTTCTTCAGACACAGGACATTCAAAGTTGTCAACAGGAAGGACAGCGGGTTGCTCTATTTCAAACTTTAGAAGTTTTTTTGCATATAGTTTCCAAACAAAGCTATCCATCCACGCATTTCTTGGACCGCGTAAAGGTGTCCATCCGGATAGTCGCCCAGCTCGCCCTTATTTATCCTACCATCTGTTTGCACGAACTACCAAGAGAATATTCATATTTTCATAATCAAAACCAGCACAACATAATTTAGTATAAAAACGGCACTCGTTCCTGCGCTCAACTCAAGAACGTGTGACGTGGTACGAGCACCCACCTGCCCCCATCCAGCTCCCAGCACTGCCCAAACGAGCGAATCGGGTACACAGACGCAGCCCAAACGTACTACAACTCAAAAGCCAGTTGGAAGCCAGTCCCAGTCACTATACGTTTGGTCGGCTAGAAAAACGTACCTAGTGTGCTCAACGACTTGAGAGTTTGAGCACTTCGGCGTTCGAGCACCTTGATATTCATGGGTGCTCTCGTACCATTGCATCGTCAGAAAGAAACACAATTGCGACTCCGTTCATCGCAAGTGTACTTGCATGAGGTGTATGGAAAATAACTCGCGGATCACAGTCAAATATTTCTTGTTTTTTCAGTTTATATCGCTAGCTTAATCTTGCATGCACATGCACAGGTAGCGGTAGCGCAGACAGTGCAGTGTCTTCTTGTCCGCATGTCCAAGGGTCTCGGCGCCACAAAATATCTCGAATGCCAGCAATACGTAGACTCTGCAATTGTAGTTGTCCACCTGGACGCCTAGGCCTGACTCTTACGTCTGCAGATGTGGGCGTGGTTGTGCTTCTGGTGGCAGCAGTGTTATCAACTTCTGTGCCACAGCGCGAACGCTGATCAAGTGAGTGGACGAACTTGAATCGTAGACGAGCACCTTTCCTTGGGCGAGGTTCATCATCACAGAGCACCAATGATTTCCGTTACAGTTCACGGGAAAGAGAACCATCTCTTTCGATAGCCCCGTCATTGCAAGCTGAATATCACCATAGTTAGCCGTGATCTTCCCGTTCTCAACAACTCCCAGAGTTGAAGCTGTAAATAAAACGACGTTTGGGTCACTGTCGTACTTCTTTGTCAGTGTCTGGTGCATTATCTCTTCAGTTAGGCACTCTTTTGCAGTAAGATCCAGCACTTCAGCCTGTACAGAGCACGTTATTCTTGTTAGTATATCCAAAGACAATGTAACTAGAAGTAGCCCGTACCTTGTTGGACAACAGCGGCATATCCTTCAGTATCGCAGGCAGTTCTGCGTTCTCGGCTACATCAATGGTCCTGTTGTTGATACGAGAGAATTGAATTTGTTCCGTCCATTGCAGTGCTCGCTCAAACGTTTTCACCATTTTGGTTGCCGTGTGCCACTTTTTCATCAGCGCCACCGTGGAGTTCGCCAAATCCCCGACACCCACAACCTCCAGAGCGATGTCCAATTCGCGGACGGCACGATGTTTTGTTTGGTATGCGACCACCTTCGCCATACATTTCGATATCAGACCCATCGGGAATATTCTGACTATACCTTCCGGTCTGAGCAGGGTTTTTGTTGCTGGGAGTTTGGAGATCTCATGAGCAATAGGGGTTTCAGGTTGTTGACGAACGTGAACTGCTTGAACTGTAGCAACTTCTCGCGCGAAAAATTGTAGGTTGGGTTGTTCTCCAGCAGTTCATACAGTGAAATAAGATTGAGCTCGTTCTCGTGCATGCGGATATCTTCTTCAGTCATCGCAATGACACGGTTTCTGTTTGCCTTCACTGCCTTCGCTTTTTGCTTGGGTCCTCCTTTTGCTTTGGGTGGAGTTGCAATCTTAAAAACATCTTCAAGATTGGCGAGGTCAATTGGTATTCCTGTTGTTTCACAGGGCTCCGCTGCAAGACAAGGTGATGCCAGCTCAGTGCCCAACTGTCCCACCTCAGTAACCAACCGAGAGTTCTCACCCAAATCGACACTTCGTGGCTGCTCACTGCCCAACTGGTCAACTGAAGGTGTGTCACCCAACTGGGAAGGTTCGGTACCCAACTGCTCCAGCTGGGGTCAGCTCCCAACTGAGTTGTTTGTACCGAGCTCGAAGTCGACTGGGTGTTTCGTGCAGTCTCTGGTGTCTGAGTTGGAGCTGGCCGCGGAGGAGCATCAATTTCATTGAGCATGTCTTCCAAGTCTCCGCTGCATGTGCTTACCACATCATCCATGCCTTCAAGTGCCTCAGGCTCATGCAGCTCGGATGCACGAGAAATCGCACCATATTCACCATGTTTGATCCGAGTGGCGACACCGCGGAGCATCTCCATTGCCTTTTGTAGTCTTTCATGCCGAGCCCACTCAAGTGCTCACTGATATTTGATGTTACTAGATTTGCTTCCCGAAATTTTCTGTTGGAATCCCATATCGGACTCGCATCTGGGGTAACGCTTGAGACAGCGAATGGTTCAACAGAAATGTCTGGTAGCTCAATTGACGAACGCAACGATGCCAGCATCCACCTTGAATTCAGCATCTGGGTGGGGATGATATTCTCACAACCAAGTGCCTTTCGAAGGGAAAGAACGTGCCTACATGGTAGAAGTCGAGAGGTCATGAAAAGACATGAGCACGACCAGTCTCGTCTTGTCACCGAATGTTCACACCGCGGCTCGTCAAGTGTATCACCTTCATCGCCATCATGCTGAACGACAGTCACATCGGGAACTGGTTCGTAGTACTTGTACTTGGCCTTCGTGGTAGCGTAGATGTACTGTTCGTACACGAGCTCGTACGCATTCTCGCTAACCGAATTAGAAAGAAATTGCATTTCACGATCGTACTTGGCGTTTTGGACGAGACGCTGTTTGTACAAGCAATCCAGGAACTTTCTCTCCTCGGGATCTTGATACCACATGATCGAAGCCATACTCTCGTCAACCCCCATAAATGAGCTCACAAACTCTTTCAACTGCTTCCACGATGCTTCGATCCGGTTGTTTGTGTTGTTGCCCATGGTTACAGCATTCTCCCTCTCAAATGCACACCACATAGGTCTACAAGAGTCCCAATTCTTTTTGAAGTAGACCTCAAATGGGTGTTTCGGTTCTTCGTTGTCTTCGTCACCACGTCCAGTTCCCAACTCACCACGACCAGCGCCCACCTCGTTTGTACCACCACCCAAATCGTCACAATCATCGCCCAAATCGTCTCTACGAGTGTCAGCTCCACTTACAACCCCTTGACGTGACGTGCCGCCTCGACCGATATTCATGATGTGCCGCATGTAGCGGCAATACTTCAAGTACTCTCTCTCCGTCCTCGCATACACCAACATGTTCACCAATCCTTGCAGTTGCTGCTTCTGCCAAAACGAAAATCCATAGTCTGAACTTGATATTTCCTCGCGTAAGTACATGATGACATGGAACTGACAAAGGAGCAATCGTGCATCCGAGAAAGCCTTCTTGAGAGAGGACATCACAGTGAAGTCCTTATCAATCAGAATACACTGGATTCGTTGCCATCCCGGGTTGTTCAGCTTGAACTCTTCTAGCGCGGTCAAAAGTGTACTGCGACGTTCGTTCTGGACAACTGCATGCTGTACGAATTGTCCCTTCCCGAAGATATCATGTGTCATAATAGAGAACACCTTGTACTTAGAAGCATTCGTTCCGTGAGTCGCGTCAATCATCAGTACTCCAGGAAATTTGTCAAACATCTGGCGCATATGCTTCGTCTGCATCGTGATACACGTAGCAATTTTCTACAAGACACGCAATGTTAGATCCTTATATACAGTTCTGAAAAATAGTGAAGTAACAAAACTTTGGCCCCACATCGTCCACGATGAGGCGACCCACATTTCCTGGCTCCTCAGAAAAGTCCACCATATACTGCTTCAGCCTCTTGGCAAGGGTGTCGGCCGTCTCCTCTTTCTTTTTCAGCCTTTGAACGAGATTATGCACGTCCTGTGGAGATGGGTTGCATGTGGATCTCTCGTGGAAGAACTTGAGAATGTTTTTCTATTTAGCCCCGGCTTTACGAAGCTCATTCACCGTAGACACCACTTCAAGTTCCAGCGCAGCTCTTATATGCGGGTATTGGTTGAACGAGTGTTCGTTCAATGAATGGTTGTGCACCAATCGAGCCATGGTAACCCTCAAAACGAAAGAAGGAACCGAGGCATCCTTTACTTGGACGCAAGCATTGATCTACAGTAACGACAGGTACCCAGTTAGCACAAACACACTCAAACGAGCACTCAAATACCCAGCTGAACCCAAATCACACCCAACTGAGCCCAATCAGAAACAAAACATACCTGAGCTCTACACTCCATAGCTCTGGACTGCAGTCGCTTCCTCTTTCCTTTGCCACGGGTCTTGTACTTCCCAGAGTGTGTACAAGCAAATGACTTTCCGTAGTTCTTCCACTCCTCCGGGATTAACGGCTGCGTAGACGAACTCGCGCGAATCTTGACATTTCTGGCAGCCGCTGTGTTGTTGGTTCGGACTCGGAAGCTCTGTAGGTATACACGGATCAGTATCAGATAAATGTATGGCAGCGTGGCAAACTCTTGAGCGTACCTGGTACGTCTGCTTCATGTACGCCCCCAGGTAGTTCTCTAAGTCCTCCCAAGATTCAAACTCGCCCTTCTCCAGCGGGGGCGGGGGCAAATATCTCGACCTCCTGTCCTTCTTCAAAGTCGTTATTCGCATGCCGCGGGTGCGACGACCCTTCAGAGCGGCCTTGCTTCGAGTGGGACGTGTTGGTGCTCGTACTGCTCGACGTGCCACGGTCAGAATCGACCCATTCTTCGTCGCTCGACGCGGCCGGTGACGAAGGGGCTGACGTGCGTTCGCCTGCTCCACTTGTTTCCTCGCGCTGCGCCCTCACGGCTGCTCTAAGGCGCAGGTCGTGCGCCATCTTTCCCCTTTTTCCTCGGCGCGCTGGGTTTTCTCCAAATGCGTGGCACGGGAGGTATACACGGGGGTATACGCCGTTCGCCGGACGGATATCGAAAGAGGCAGTCGACGGGTAGGTTAAAAATCTGATCCATTTTAACCTATCCCAGCTGGGTGCAGAACTCACTCTCATAAAAAATGTAACCCAAATAAAAACTTACCGTCATCACGAACTTTTAGAACTGCGGTCACCCGGTCAGCGTGCTTGTTGGCTCCAAGTATCCGAGCCGAATCCTTCCGACCTTTGCCTGCCCAAGCTCTCAAAGGCGGCATTTCAAACATTTTCGCTGTTTCGTCAACATTTACCTTATTCATAGGCTTCGTACTTATCCCAAAATCTAACGCAAACTTGGCACGCGTTTCGAAAGTTTTTTTCAGCTTGGGGCTGTTGGGATGAAAATCCATAGCTTTGGTTAGAAAAATATAAACTTTAAAATAAATAATTAAATTTCCGAAATTACTAAATGGCCAGTCGCTGGACCATAACCGAGTGCGATTTCGCCGGTGTCCTTCCCACGAAGATAGGCGGCCATCCACTCTGGCTTAATGCGCTACATGAACCTAATAATTCTCGCAGTTGACAAAACCTAGTATAAACCGAAACATATTGTATACATTACCTCTTAACGGTGAAATCCTTTTGACATACTTCTTCATCCCGCCGAACATATTTCATATATATGACCACGTCAGGGATATCAGGAAATATCTCCGTGGGTCCCTTCCCTTTCACCGTCTTCGACGCGGCGCTTCCCGCGAAGTCTCGAAGTCTCGAAGTGCCTGGGCTTGCTTTCGCCAATCTTGGATGGTGCCGCGAGGGATTTTAAGCAGATCTAAAGCATCTGTAACACCAACCTTCTCAGCAAGGTCAAGTGCGTCACGCTTCCTTTTGATGCTATTAATTGCGCCCGATACGCTTCATTGCCAAACCTGAACTGACAAATTGGTACTAGCGTCGGGGTATTTTGCTTCCTGGCCAGTCGTGTAAATGTTGTAGGCGATTGGGCGAAAAATAAAAAGAATGCTTGTCATCGGTTACCTTTTACTATTGGGTCAGATTACCAAAAGGTAATACCACTAGCAAATGCCGGATTTTAGCGTCGGTCGGATTTCAGCGTCGGTGTGTATAGCATGCTTTGCCGAACCACAGGTCGATGCCATTGAAGCGAGGTCCAATAGTGACATGACTTTAATTCATGATAGCGCCACAAAACTGGCGACTAACACCACTACCCACCTCGTCTGCAGCGGTAGCCGCTTGTTCTGTCATACTAGACGCCTGGTCTGCGTTGTTTTGTTACCATCTGGCTTGTTGCAATACCAGCCTGGTCTGTACCGCTGGCAGCTTGCTCTGTGGCGATATTGTCTGTGCGACAGACCAGGCGGCTAGAGCGACCAATCAGTCGGTTACCGATGCCTTGTTCTATCCGATTTGACACGAATACTATGGCCCAACTCGCGCCATCGTCGGCGGAGGATATGCTACGACTAAGAAGAAGTGGCACGTGTCTAAACTTGTCAACATATGCTACATGGGTCGTGACGCAGAGTATTGAGTGTTTTGGCTCAACCGCCGTCACTTTATGCGCACGTGGGAGCCGTACACGGTGCTTCTTGAAGATGGTTCGACAAGGAGAATGGGCTTGTGGATCGGTGGAAAGCGGTACTTCTCGTTCCAAGATCCGAAAAGACTCCGGAACCTCCAACCTTTGACATGTTCTGCAAGACCGACGATTTCGGAAAGCACACGCTCGCGGCGGACATGAGCGGCCTCTGTCTCTACACATTCTTAAAAAAGAGCTTGCAGGTCGGCCGGGCATTGGCATCCCAGCGGAACATTGACCAGTTTGTGGTGGGCGAGTTGGCGTACGACCTGGACCTGACGAAGGGGTGGACGCTGTTTTAATGATTTTTACGTCGTCTTCGAGATGCCAAACGTGATCCCAAACGTGATTACAAGGCAATCGAGATGGACAATTTCGCCGTCGGAGGCCATCGCGAAGTACGCGAGGGTTACGAGATGGCCCTGTACGACGGTATATACCTTGTTCCGGCGTATAACCAGACGTATGTCGGTCATGCAATCGCTCTGACTGTTCAAGGCAAGCCACGGATGAGTACAACAAGGACGACGTCAAGCCTGTCCGTCCTTTCGTCGTCTTCAAGCGTAAGTAGACGAAAGGAGTCGGTAAGGATTTCTGCGGGCTTGCCTTATCGAGAAGAAACTTTCCTAGCAGATAGTTGTCGTTGTGCATGGATTAAATACTCATATGCCTGTATAATTCGTTACTACATGTAGACCAGAAAAACCTCAATGGAAAAACCTTTTGTGCGAACAAACTACCGTAAAAATCGGATTTAGTAAGACAGTGGTAAAAGTTTAATCCTAGCACAAAAATCATAAAAGGCTATAATATTTACGAGCCGTAAAAGTCTAAATCGCGCAGAACCATTCACTCAGCGCTGGCAGCTCCATGCCCTCCAATCTCATTTCCCGATGAAACACCGCCCAAAACCCAAGAATAAAGTGAAGCTGAAAGCACTTCTGCGCGGGGCGATGACCGCGAAAGCTGCAGCAGCAGCTGTCGGCGTTCATCGCTCAACATTGTACCGCTGGAAAAATCAAGAGATGCTTATTATAACAGCCGCCCAAGATGTACCAAGTAAGTACTACGCTACTCGCAGTAGGTCGATGTACATCAAGAACCCAGACCTGGAGAAAAGTAAGTTCCAAGTTGTTTTTTTCAATTTTGACACGTTAATACTCACATTGTATTTGTTAGACTTTTAAATTGGATAAGAGAAATGCGAAATAATCGCTTTCTCTGTGTGTCCATGGAGTGCCTGCTGCTCATGTTGGCTCGGTACGACCCAAATCAAGTTAAAAACCGTAGCCGTTGTGGAAACGTCTCGTTTCTACGTCGCTTTCTGAAGAGTAATCGCCTGTCAATTCGCCGGATCACACACAAGGCAGAAAGAAGCGGCCGGACATGGAGGTGATTGCATAAATTTGCTGTTTATCTTATTTTACTTAACTTTTTTTTGTGGTAAATAGCTTGTTGCAAACATATTTTCGCAGTCAATTCAGCATGCTATCGAAGAAGATGGTATCCTATCGGCGGAGCGCGGCGATGCCAAGCTTGCTGCTGTGTTCAGCATGGATCAAACAGCGATCTACATCGATATGGCCGGCAAGACAACCATTGATTTCACGGGTAAGCCAGCTGTGGACGTGATGCAAGGTACATTTCATCATTTTCGCACGGTTTTAGCGAATTTGTCTAATTTTATGTACGCTTGGTTCTATTGGTAGTGAAGTAAATGGCTTTAGAGCTTCAGTATTTCTCACAGCTTCAGCTACACGCATTAAATTGCCCCCGCTGATCGGTATTTGCGGGTGTTCCAGAGGGACCCGTATCCCACGAGGTTTGGAACCCTGCATTTGAGTCTCCAGAAGCTGAGCATACCGTTCAGAAGAAGGCATTTTGCAGTGAGGCAGTCATGATGGAGTTCGTTAAACGAGTAAGTTTTCGCACTAATTTTCGGGATTTTTTTACATTATTTTTTTATGGGAAAGGTTTGGAAGCCTAGCGTTGAAGAAGGCAGGTTACTCCTCTTGGACAGCCTCAAGGTTCACAAGTTGGCAACGGTGAGGTCATCACTAGAGCAGAGCTACACGCAAGTGCAGTTCGTGCCGCCAGGTATCACAGGCCTGTGCCAGCCGATGGACGTGGCAGTGATGAGGCCATTCAAGGACGCATTTCAGTACGTTTATGTTTTTACGATGTAATTGTAATGTATTAACATGATTTTATTCTTTAGGGAGCTTTATCTGGAGCACCACCTTGACATCCCGTTCCCAGCTTCGACATCAGAGAAGCGGGTGCTCATCTCGCGCTTCGTTGCCGGACGGGGTGACACCTTCATTGCTATTGTGCAAGTTGCCTTTTTTGCATTCACCAGTGGTGTTTTTACGACTGTCGCATTCTATCCGTTTGTCTTTCTGAATCCGATTTTTACGGTATAAACCCAGTGGAAATTTTTTGATGGCTGCCGTGAGGTAGGCATGGCTTACACATTAGGAGAAATGTCCAGTTATGGGCCGCCAATCCGATTTGGGCCGCGGCTTGGTTTTGATCAATGATATCCCGTTCACCCCATGTTTCAAATATAATTGGATAATATACACTAGGTATGAAACCTTCGAGTTTATATCAATTCGGCGGGAACGGTTCGCGCCAGCGCTACCCACCCAACATAAACTGCAGCCAATGAGTTGATGGAAACCGTGAGCTCCACCACTCTCATAAATCCTCCTTTTTCAATTTGCTACATATACACGCAAGCACCATGTCTAAGAACTACCCCACCAACATGACGACAGCTGTAGTTGCCCAAGTTCGGAGCTGTGAATCAGTGGCTACCGTCTCATCCAACTGGAACGTCCCCAAGCGAACGATCGGCAAGTGGATTCTAAAAGCCCAGAAGGGCATGCTTCTTGACGCGGTGGCCCGTCTCCTCCACTGTTGGTTAAGTCCATGTGTTTCAGCCAACTGGATAAAGACCGGGACGGCCGAAAAGGCGAAATACGTATGCAAGTACAATAAGTATTTATGTCCACATCCAACATATCAAGGAGCGTGCTCCGGACTTTGATAGCGCTGGAATATAGCTCGGCTCTTCACGCATTCTTCCCTACACCTTCCCGCAACATACTTATCGCACTTAATGGGAGAGACGACGCCACAGGTAACATCCGAGTAATTAATTGTTTTTACCAGGTATTTATCCTGGCAAGAGTTACTGTACTATGCTCACTTGATCTTTGTATTTTACCTCCCATTTCTAATTATCAATTCTACCATATAAATTATCAGGTGTTTATTGGTTGGAAAATGGGACCTCAGTCGCATCCTGCCTGAGGCTAATTCTCAACCGGGATTTTCGGCCGCATGCGGCCGCATTTTGAAATTTTGTGGGTTTTGATTGGCTTGTGGGGTAGGTGGTCGCATGCGGCAAAGTTCACAACAAGCCGACCCTGCGGCGAATTCGCCGCATGCGCTGAACTTGCCGCACAACGATCGCATGAAGAACAACCAAACAGAAGCTACAAGTCTCGCGTCCTTACGTTTGGCTTCTCCTTCGAGCACTATTTTATTTTTTCGCCCGACTCGAGAAACTAGCTTACCCACCTCGCGATACCTAGCTCATCACATCGAGATACCCAGGACGCTCCTCTTGACATGACCAGCACGCTCTCCAACATGTCCGCCTCGCACCTACTTCAACAAACTGAAGACATCGAGTTTTGTGTAGCTGTTGTACCTGTTCTTGGGTGATTTTTACTGGAAACAAAAACAAACCGGGCGTAAAAGCGATCAGTTCGCAATCGTATCAACTGGAATACGCACGCTGAGCGTCTCGTGCAAGAGGGAGAGATCAACCAATATTTCAGAATGAGCTCCAGAGCTTTCGAGCGTTTACTGCTGATTGTGAGAGGGTCGCTGGCAGCTGACCCTTACAATCTACGCGGCGAGCGCGTGGGGAGCCACCCGTATCTCCAGCGGGCATGCTTCAAGCTTGTGTTTCATGACCCGCTGGTGGAAGTTATCATCATATTCGTGTAATTACGGGAACTAGTCGAGCTGGGTTTTATAGGACTGTACACGCCGTGACGCGCGCTATCAATACCAGCAATAGCCTAGCTATGAAGTGGCCTATTTCTCACGACGAGATGAAGCGTACTGCAGCCGGGTTTCGCTCTTTCAGCACGCATGGAGCCATTCCAGGTTGTAATGGTGTCATTGATGGATGGCTTTGTGCGATACGCGTACCAAGGGTTCGTGATGTGGTCGGGTTGTTTCCTTTTTTCGGGACATTACCAAAGATAAGGACTTAACGTCCAAGCCTGTTCAGACTACAAATGCCGGTTGACTGCCATGGCGTGGTGGACGGAACGATTCTGTCGCGTTCTTGCAGTGGTCACTAAATCAAGTTCTTTCACGGATAGGAGGTCCTTACTTCGTTGTCACTGACAATGCTTATCCTCAAACTAGAGTGATCATGACACCTTTCAATTAAGCACAGTTGAAGGGTCATCCCGAGCGAGACAACTACAACTTCTTTTGAGTCAATGCAGGATTCGTATTGAAATGGCTTTTGGTTACTGGTCAACAAGTGGAGAATCCTGAAGAGTCCACTTTGCGTAAGGTTGCGCAATGCCTCACATGTAATTCACGCTTGCATGCGTTTTCACAACTTCTGCATTGATCAAAACTCAATCGAGCGTCCAGACTCTGAATCAAGAGAGATCACGGCGGTGCGAGCTGACTTGCGCTCATGGAATAACTCCATAGACTTGGATTATTGCGACACGCAGTCCGAAACCGAGGAAAGTGACGTCATTGAGCTTCTAGATGAAGTCACTCGGGAAATATTAGTTCAACACATTGAAGAAATCGATTTACGTCGACCCGCGCACAACATTCAGCGTAGAACTCAACTGGATGGCGATAAATAAGATGTTGAGTTGAATTATGAAGTATTTAAGTGATGCGCTCGACTCTTCCTCTCTCTGTGTCTCAATGGGCTGGGCCAGACTGTGCTGCCTTCAACTTGTCCATTGGAGACTGTCGCTGACTAAGCAGAAGAGCTCTATCTTTTCAAGCCGAGTGACAGAAGCTTCTTCCGCATTTGCCGTCTCTACATCCACCTCTGGTAACTGGCGCTGAATATGTTGACGCAACGCCAGAATGCTGGACACCTCTTGTAGTTGAGACGTGGTGGAGGAGCTGGCACACTCAGCCTCTATTTTTGAGGCTGAGCGTGCCAGCTCCTCCACCACGTCTCAACTACAAGAGGATCCTTCACGTACTCGGCAAAAGACCCAGCAAACGACTCCATGTTACCGCTGCCACTCCGCTTTCCTTTAGACGGATTCGACCGTGTAGATGCCGTCTGACCCTCTCCGAAGTTATCATCGTCGAGCGTGTCAAATTCATCGGTGGGTAATAAGCCACCTTTGGCAAAGTTTTTCAGCTCAGGTTTCACCTGCGGCAATCATTAGTTAGAAACATATTCAAAGATCAATCAGAAACCATAGCAGCGGTCCTTACATTAAGCCATTTCCGCGAGTACAACACGTAGCCTCAGCCAGCGACAAAGTTCTTGTACTCGTTTTCATTCTGACCAGACGTGGTAAACTTTTTCTCTGCAATAATGTAGATCTCTTCCACCTCCTTCCACATATCGAACAGTTTCTTGGCCGAGTGACGCTTGAACACACTCGAGTCAATGCCTTGGAAGTACTCGTCGTCTTCAATGAGCTGGTTCAGGCGGTGGTCTCCAGGATATTCCTGTGCAAATGATGTTTGAACATCCTGCCAGAAGCTGCTTTTGGCATTCACCGCTCTAATGTCAAGCTCGACCTGCCGAGGTTTGTTGACCGACTCGCTAAACTGCACGGCGAATTCATCACAGAAGAGAATATTGAGAAGACGATACGTGCATTGTTTCGTACGCGAGCCAACAGCCGTATTGCCCACTTTATTCTCGATAAAGCAACGTCACCAAGCAGAACGTCACCAAAAGCAGCCATTGCGATGTCGTGACGAATGAGAATCGCGATGCGCTCGGGTTTCTTCATCGTTGCTTTGAGCCGTAAACCTCTGCGCGTGCAGTCTTTGCGAATTTCGTCAGCTGACATTGAGATATAATTCGAGGTCGACACATTCGGCGTTGGAAGTGCGCTTTTGTCTATGGCATCTTGCTGGCTTTCAGTATTAACCGCGGCTGAGTCTCCAAACCGGTCGTTGAACGTTGCTTGCATGAAGATAGGTTGAAATGAGCTCGGCGATTGCGAACTGTAGATACCAGAGAGCTGCATGAGCTGTGGAGGCGGCGGCAACACTTGCAGCGTTGCATTCTGCGACCCATACATTTGTTGATAGCTCGCCTGCAAAACTGTCTTCTGCGGTAGTTCATGCTGCAGGAGCGCAGGAGAAGTGTGCACCAATTGGTCAAACGCGTTGTTTGTTGTTCACCGGGCGATTTGAAAATGAGTCTTGTGGTGCCGAAGATCTATAGCCCCGCATTCTGATGACACGCTCAGTTAGGTGTACTCACAGCATCGCTATCAGCTCAAGACTACCGATCCTTACCGCACCTGGATTGCTTGGGGTTTAAAACTTCCAAGCTGTTGTGCCACCGATGAAGCAGTTAGTAACCACAACTGTCTACTTTTGTCGCAGGAGTCGGTCTCAACCGATGCGGCCGCATGGGACAAAGTCATGCGATGCCGTGCGGTGCGGCGGGGCCGGTTGAGAATGAGCCTTAGCTCTGAAATACATTTCAGAGAATATATGCGAATTTAGATGGCAAAGTGAAAACATGCACATAAACCTAAACTATTGCAACGTAGTGTGACTACGTAGCAACGAATCCACGGCTCTACCAGAGGTCCCCAGGTAGGTGATACCAAAAGTAGAAAATCCACTTCAAGCGTTATAGATCAAAGGAACGAGCCAGCAGGTTAGGAGTAGTCTTAAAGTATGTCTGGCACGATATGACATCGCTGCCATGCCGTGGGCAGGAGCAGCACGACGACGCGTGAGCTTGGCTGCGTTGCTTCAGCGATGAGTGGGGTGGTATTTCTTTTGTATAGGCGCAGAAGATGACCACAGACACGCTTCTCGCCCACTCAGCGAATTTGGGATTGTGGGACAACTGTGCCCAAGCACAGCCTCCGTTATCAGTAGGCTAGAATCTACAATACTAACATCAAGTATAAACGTCCGCGACGAGGTCAAGCCAGCTTCAACTGCGGAGGAGTAAATAGCAGCACAACAGCCAACTGACGCTGCACCAAAGTTCACACTCCCACTAAGCCAGCAAGTTGCCCTTGGAGCACAACTACTCGTGCTTGAGTTCAGGCACCACGTTGAGGTGCTGGCGCAGTTTACCAAACTGCTGTGGGCCGATAGGCTTCGTGAAGATGTTGGCGATGTTTCCCTCGCTCGGACAGTACTGCACTTAGAATACCTCGTGCTCAACAAAGTCGCGAATCTTGTGCAGCTTGAGATCCACACTTCTCACCTTGTAGTCACTGCTTACTTCTCCGATCACCTTGATCGCAGCTTGGTTATCTTCATAGAGAATTGTTTTCTTCGTCCGCCGGAGCTTCAGCTTCTCACACAAATTATGAGTCCACATAATCATGTTTGAACACTCGCTGGCAGCCACGAACGCTGCACTGCACGTGTCGTCCGTAACGAACGGCTGCTTTTTGCTCTTGTAGCAAAACGTGCACCCATTGAGCTGTAGCACATAGCCAGTAATGGAACGACGGTCATCTCTCTCGTTTCCAAAGTTGGCATCAGCATAGGCGACCAAGTGTAACCCTCGAGGCACATGCTTGTTCCATACCGAACCGTACTCACGCGTACCCTTCAAGTACCGTAGAACACGCTTAGCTAGCACAAAATGCTCCTTCGTATAACAGTTCAGACACTTGCCCAGTGTCCGCACGGTATTAGCAATATCTGGGCGAGAACAGCTCACCAAATCGTGCAGCGAACCAACAATGCACTGATAGTCATATCAGGATCCAGATTGACACACACCGTCTCTCTTTCCGGATCTCCCGAAAGTGGGAAGTTGCCCTTCACATGTGGCGTAGCGACCGCCTTGCAATCAGCCATCTTGAATCGCTCAATAATCCGCCCAATATAGCCACACTGAGAAATTGATATCGATTGTCCTGGTACATAATTAATCTCCATTGATAGCAAGTGGCGCACGTCTCCAAGATCCTTGACCTTGAACTTCTCTTCAAGCTCAGTAAGCACCAAATTGATGCTCTCCATAGATGCGGCGATCACAATATCGTCCACATACAGAGTCAAGAAAATGGGACTATCATTCACCCACACGGAAACAGATTCCTCCATCCATCTTTGACATTTGGAAGGCGCATTGCCGTAGGTATTTGTCTAGGGTCTGATACCAAATACGCGGAGCCTGCTTCAGACCGTACAAGCTTATCAAAAGACGGCAGACTCGCCCTGTACCGTCATCAAAGAACTCCGGCTGCTTCATGCATATCTCAACATCGATGGGACCATTGAGGAAGGCAGTTACAAAGTCTGTATGTCTGCAAAGCAGTTCATAGTGTAGTGCCAGCAGTAAGATCAATTGCACCGCCTCCGTGCACACAACAGGTGCGTATGTCTCCCAAAAGTCCAGACCATATTTCTGTTGACACCCTTTGATAGTGATCCGAGCTCGGTGTCGCTCACCTTGGCCGTGTGCGTTCCGCTTCCGCACAAAACTCGTTTGCTGGTGAGCACCTTGACGCCGGTGGGTTTTCTACCAGCTCCCAAGTGTTGTTGCGCAGTAGCTCAATGTACTCCTTATTCAGGGCTTCAATCCACTGTTCCGAGTCAGGAGCTGCCAAAGCCGCTTTCACCGAGACGGGTCCATCACAGCGTGCATGGCCGGGATCACCAAGCTCTCTGGTAGTTCAATGTCATAATCATTCAACCGGACATTTAAGCTTACGAATGCGTGTCGAACGCCGAAACGATGCCCCAGCACCTCTATCTTTCTCATCAAATATCGTCATCACAGCTTGACAAGCTATCTCCCACTGAGCTTTGGCAGCTTTTCGTCGGTCCACCGGAAGCAATAACATCAGTCATTTCCTCTTCTACATCTTGGTCATGTGCAACTTGCGCTTGACAAGCATCAGGTAGCCCCTCAGAGGCGTCGAGCGGCGGTTAAATACACTCAGATCTTCTTCAGGATTATCATCCCCTTCAGACAGTCGACCATGCTCCAAACATTCGACCCCATCCTGCGGTGCACCAAGTGGTGACAGCTGAGCACCCGCCAAAGGCACGTCCGCTGGAGACCAGCTCGACGGTTCAGCCACAGGTCCCCCGCACTAACCGGAGACTGTTTCCCCATAAAGCTAGATCGTCCACTACCTTGCGCACTTGCGAGGCGTTGCCGTTTTGGCGGAGGCTCCGGCGACTCAGCTAACTCTGCATGAGTGACAGCCGCCATGACCGGAATCGGCACCAACGAAAATACGTCAGGAAGGACATAGTGACCACGCCGATATCGATTTGCTAGCAGCTTCTAAACATAGGAACTCTCGATCGTCCAGCCTTCATCAAACTCAACCGATCGACAGACCACATAAAACGTGGGATTTTTCAAAAAAACCACATTTCCCAAATCCATTTCTTGCCAAAAATAGCCGAATGTGGGATGGCTGACTCTTGGATCTGACCAGACCCTTGGCAGCTTCACAGTGCAAAACGACGCTGCGCGAAATGCACCAGCTCACTATGGATGGCAAGCCGGCCAAGAAGCGGGTGAAGCAAGGCGAGACTTTCCGTGATACTCATGCCATCCAGTTCGGTCTCAGCATTGCCTCAAAGCACTCGCTGTCCGGAGCTGTAGAGACCGTGCTCTGCCGTTTTTGCAAAGTATTTGGACGAGAAAATCCAACACGCCTACATGACGAGACGAGCAAACCGCGCAAAGCAATATCCACCATGAAGTACTTCACGTCGTTTCGCCCAGAGCAGTACCGGCGCCATCATGAAACCCAGCATCCCAATGAGTGGGCCAAGTACGTGGCGGCGTCGGAGGACGAGAAGACCGTGTTCTTCGATGGCGTCACGGTGCCGTACGTGGAGACAGTGAAAGCAGTTTTCGAGAGCGAGAAGGCGATCACGTTCACTATCCGCGCGTCCATTATCGACAAAATCATTGGCAATCTGCTGTTCCATCCCGATGAGCTCGAAGGACAAACGCGGGAGCGTGCGTTGGCTGTGTTTAGACTACAAGATACAGAAGGTGACAAAGAGCTCGTGTATAAGGCCGAAGAGAAGCACCCGTCACGCTTCAAACTGTGCGTGAGGTTTATGAGCCGCGGGGCTTCCTTTCGAATGGCTGCTGGCTTGATGGACGACACGAAGGACGAGACGGAATCGGGAGATATGGAGGGTGCAATGAGCTCGTAGCAGCTCGGTACGCGCGTATCGTGTGTGCCGTCTCACTCGAGCGCCTGTCGCGACTCATGAAGTGCTCCTGGGCGCTATCGCTCGCGATGGACTGTGCCACGCATCAAGGGCACTCGTATGTCGATATTCGGTGCCGATTTTCAACGGCGGGGAAGCTCCACAACTACCACCTCATTGCTCTCCCACTGCACAAGCGACACACGGCCGTGAACATCTTTGACATTGTGATAGCGTTCCTAGATGCCCTTCTACCGGCTTGGCGCCAGCAAACCATCGGAGTTGCCACCGATGGCGCTGCTACAATGGTCGGACACATTGGTGGATTGGTGACATTGATCGAGAGAGAAGCACAGAAACCCCTCATCAAAGTTTGGTGGGGTTTGCATCAGTTGGATCTCAAGATGCAGGTCATCTTTGAGCAAGCTTTAGAAGAAACATTTTTGGCAAGACTATACGCACTGATTGGTTACCTGCGCCGCCAGCAAAACTTGGTCACGGAAATGCGCACGGCATGCCCGAAGGTTTCTGATACTCGCTGGTTGGCTATGTACACTGTTGCCAATTGGCTTTGTGTGCACCACTTCAGAGTGCGCGACTACATTTCCGTCAGTCGTGCGAAATGCGACCCGAGTCTGGTCTGGTGGATTTTCCTGTTCGCGCTGCGTGAGATTGCGAAGGAGGCCAACAAAGTGTTCGTCTCGCTGCAAGGTCTGTCGACTTTGGTACAGCAGCAGCACGACCGTTTTGTCGGCCTCGTGCAGAAAATTGCTAGTGTGACTGGTGCAAAGGACCACTTGCGCCAGATCAACTAGCGGCACTTGATCCCGAAGACCATGAGCAAGAGGGTCTGTTTTCAATCTCTCAAAACGATGCTGTGGCGTTTGTCGAGGGCCTCGACTTGTGGGTGTGCGAGATACTACCCCTGATTGCTTTCGATCACAAGAAAACGCTCGTGACGGCAGTTGCGCGATTGTGCGTCACTGCGTGTAGCAACATACACGCGCTGACGCTGATGCCCCCGCTCGCAATACCAGTGTCTCTAAAAGATCTCGTGAATACCCCGATGCCTGCTTTTTGGCTTTGATAAACACGCATCGACAGCAACTCGAGCAACAGTTTGGGAAAGACGGTATTTACAAGATCGGTGAGGAGTTCAAATCGCTAAAGGAAATGTACGAGGACAAGAAGGAGTTTCGCGATGCAATTGAGGAGTTCGACCATCGCCTTGCTACTTTTGACGAGATGTGGTCTTTGTCGGGATCGGCCGAGCGCTTTCCGCATCTGGTGCACTTCTGCGGCGGCCTTGCCTCCGTGTTTCCGAACACAGCAACGGTCGAGTCTGATTTTTCGGTGCTTGGCTGCGAGAAGAACGAGAAAGAGCGTCACTAACCGACTTGTCGCTTGAAGGCGTCCTGCACTGCAAACAATGGCAACGTCTTGGCGTCCTTGCCGACAACAGTTAGACTTACTTTCACTAATAACCCATATTTCCCACATTGAGAACTCATTTTTGCACCAAATCCTTCCAAAACGTGGGAACTGTGGGAAATCCCGCATCTTATGTGGTCTGCCGATCGATGCTCACGAACATCACCAGTCCACAAATTCAAAATGCGAAACCCCTCCGAGTTCTTTGCAAAACCGAATAAGAGACCTAGTTTCTTAGGATTTTCGAGTTTGTTAGCCTGTAGCACCTTGGGTGTAATAGGGCGGAGCCCGACTGATGGTCTGTGACCAATTCTAGAACATGGTGTGTGTCACACATGGCTACACTGGTACATGGATACACGGGTACATGGATACATGATGTTGAACACACACATATGGTACAACCATTAGTCGACTAAGAACGGTTCGTACTTACGAGAGACGGCATGGCTTGAGAGCCACTCATTTCGAACTAGTGACTTCAGGGAGGCATTAATTAGGCAGCTTTCAATATCTAGGAACTATTGAGCAAAGTAAATAAAGAAACAGTTTAACTTTAACCTGGAAGATCGCAAGTCGTTTGGAACGACCCCGGAAAGCAAGGCTTTTCTTTGCGATAGAAGACAGAGACGCAAGGCGTCTGTCTCGGTTCTAAGCTACGCTTCCTCAAGCACAAGGTGCGTGGGACCCCCGTCATATCTGGTAGAACTTGTAGTCCCTCCCGCGACCGTCGCGAATTACTACAAGGTTGAAGGACTCTTTGAGTATGGAAGACTCCGAGAGTCGGATGCCAGCCCGCCAGGACCCCCTCATCTCTCCGATGCCCACTGGGCCACGTTGGAGAATATGGTGAGCCTCCTGGGCGGGCAGGCCTTCGCTGGACTCCCCTCGCTTCCTCTGGAAGAAATGAGGGCTCGCGTGGAGCGATTCGACAAGTACGAGTCGTCACTCATCGCTTACGTGAGCATGGCTGCTCAAGAAGCGGCCCGCGCAACCGTGAGCCAAAGCAGCCACTGAGCGCTGCTCATGCCGCCGCGCAGAACGCGGCCGCGTCTACCCCACGACAGCCGTCGACGAAAGCAGTCAAGATGACGGTTCCCAAGTTTGATGGGAAAGAGGCTGATAGCCTCGTGTTCTGGATCCGCGAGATCGCAAGTCGCTTTAGCTCTATCTAACCTCGGAGGTCGAGCTCGCGCATGGGCTATGGCCCGCGCGACTTCGTCTCCGGGCTATTTCTCCTCATGGTCGTTCATGGAACAAGAACTGAGGCAGCAGTTTCTGCTTGTCAATATGGCGTATCGCTGTTCTTGCGGTGCAAGCAAGGAAACGCACTCTCCAAGACTATGTCATGGAGTTGCAGAACCTGGAGGCGGCGATGGCCGGCGCTCCTCTCTCTGGGGATGTCAAGGTGACGGTTTTCATGGACGGCGACCGCACGGGTCCGGTTGGGACGGAGCTGTTCCGCCGACAACCCAAGACCTTCAATGAAGCCGTGCACCTCGCTCTTCTCGAGGACCACTGTGTGCGATCTGCACATGGTCATGTGGGTCCCTCGGACGTATCCGAAGGGCCTGTCCCCATGGAGATATCCTCGGCCAAAGCGGCGCGTTCGAAGAAGACTCGGGCAAGTGACCGATGCTTCGGCTGTAACCAGATCGATCACTTCCGTCGCAACTGCCCGACAAATCCGTGGCGTGTCAATCATGGCAAGGCCAATTCGGCGTCGCCGTCGCTCAATGTCATTGAGTCCGCGCCGGCGGAAAACGGCGACTCTCAGTAGGTGCGGGACGCCCTGCTGGGAGACTTCGCTCTTTCAAGACGACAGTGGTCTCGCCACCTCCACGTCCTGGAGAGCAAGTCCCGGAGACGGAACTGTTGTTCCTCTCGGCGGCCGCTTCGCGGTCTAACCTTGTGGTCGTCACCGCTAGCATCAAAGGGTACGAAGAGCCTAAGACCATCCTGATCGACTCAGGCGCGTCGTACAATTTCGCAACGAAAACTAGCGTGGCTAAAAACAGCGCATTATATGCTAAAGCTTTAGAGAACTCTAAAAGTAATGGTAAAGTGTCTGTTCGTCTAGCGACTGGTTCGATTGTATTGATGCGGAAAGTTCTCCTCCCTCTGACTGTCAAATTGACGATTTCAACTCGGTTGAACCGTTCATTGTCCTCGACATGGACGAACGGTACGACTTGATCCTTGGCTTGTAAAGCATGAGCCGTGGATCGACTGGCGCAGTCGCACCATTGGTGCTAGTCACAAACCCTTAACGAATAGAGCTTTGGCGGGTCATGTCCCCTCCTCATCCCGCAACGGGTTCGTGCATGAGCACCGAGTGCCTCGTGGGGAACGTCACTTTGCCGGATCGGCTAAAGAAGTGTTCGTTCCCGAACTAGAAGGTGGTCGAGCACGGGCTGCCACTACACAACGCGTACAAGCTGGTTCAGCTTTGGTCGCGCAGGAAGCCGCAGACGAAGGTCGTAGCGCACAAAAAGGTGGTCGAGCAGAGGCTCCCACTACGCAACGCGTATAAGCTGGTTCAGCTTTGGTCGCGCAGGAAGACGCAGACGAAGGTCGTAGCGCACAAGAAGATCGCCGAGCAGAGGCCCCCACTACGCAACGCGTACAAGCTAGTTCAGCTATGGTCGCACCGGAAGACGCAGACGAAGGTCATCGCGCACCCCAAGGTGGTCGAGCAGAGGCTCCCACACCAGTTGCGGCACGCAGTAGGACTGTGTCCCGCCGGAAGTCCCATGTGGGGAAGGAACCCACTATGGTGGTCGTCGGTGCCCTTACAGGAATAGACGAGAAGGAGTGGAGTTAACTCCTGTCCCCGAGCTGTCAGAGCTTCTCACTCTGGAAGAGCTCTCGTATGTTGAGTTTCTCGAGTCGCTGAAAGCGGGAGAACTCGAAGACTTAGTCCTCCTTCGTCGTGAAAACGACTCGGTGGAGCTGAATAGTTCGTCGGTCATGGGCCCGGACGTGCTCGAAGAAGAGAGGGTCTCCAAGAGACAACGCCTCTACGGCGCGGCGATTTTGAAAGATCCTTTGGATCCCTACTATCCTCTGTTGATGGAGTTCTCGGATGTGGTCTCTGCAGACCCTCCATCAGTGTTGCCCATCGAGGCGTCCGCCATGAAATCGATCTGGAGCCGGGTACCAAGTACTGCACGACGCGGCAATGGCCGCTTCCGAAGGAGCAGGTCGATGTGATCGACGCCTTCTTCGCAGCGAAGCATGCCGCCGGCATGGTGCGTGAGTCCAAGTCGCCACACTCGTCTCCGACGTTCTGTGTGCGCAAACCCAATGGGAAGTGGCGCATGGTGTACGCCTTCAACCAGTTGAACGCGGCGACCATACCGGCGTCCACGCCTATCCTGAGGAAGGATGTGTTGCAGAACAACATGGCGGGTTGTGTCGTGTTCAGCGCGCTCGACATGGTCGATGGGTATTATCAGCTACTGATGCCGGAATCGGATATTCCCCTCACCGCTGTGAGCACTCCCAGTGGGATGTTGTGGGAATGGCTAGTTATGCCCCAAGGGCTATCTAACGCACCAGCGACGTTTAATCGCTTGGTGACCCAGCTATTCCGCCCGTTGAGGCGCTTTGCGCAGACCTACTTCGACGACATCTTCGTCCACAGCCGAGCTGAGGGCGATAAGTCGGCCACTGAGGTCCACATTGGACACCTCCGTGAGGTCTTGATGTGCATGCGTGAGCACCACTTGTATGCCAACATTAATAAGTGCATCTTTGGTGCGGATGAGATTCCCTTCTTCGGATGTTTCCTTGGCAAGGATGGCGTTCGAGCTGACCCCGAGAAGATCGAAGCGATCTCTCAGTTGCCAGTTCCTACGTCCCAACGGGATCTGCGCAAGTGGCTTGGCCTCGCCAATTACTTACACAAGTATAGCGAGCATTATGCCGAGCTGGCCAGGCCATTGACCATCCTCCTGAAGAAGGATGCGGAGTGGTCTTGGCCTGAAGAGGCACAGAGAGCCTTGGAGGCGATCAAGCAGAGCCCGCAAAGCGCTCCAATCCTCGCACTTCCAGACGAAGATCGTCCATTTAGTGTCGTTTGGGACGCCTCGGACTTTGGCATCGGCCGCGCCCTGCTTCAGGTTGATGCCGAAGGCAGAGAACGAGTGGTCTCGTTCCAGTCGCGACAGCTCAAAGCTGCGGAAAAGAACTACCCTGTTCGCGACAAAGAACTTCTTGCGATGAAGTACGCCCCGTTCTCAATGAGGCGTGATCTACACAGGTCATGCATCATTGAGAGCAGCGACATCATCACCGCATCTGTCCCAGCGCATGGCGCGGTGGTTGTCATTCCTTGCAGAATACAACTTCACGGTGGCTTACAAGCCAAGCAAGCAGAATGTCCTTGCGGACGCATTGTCGAGAAGACCCGACCACGAGTTAGCACACGCCGTGATCTCGAGTCCACGCTTCATGAGTTGCTCCAAGAAGCTTACGCCGTCGCCGACGATCTGCGAGATCTAGTCGAGGCATTGCGCGAGAAGACAGGTAAGACCCAACTCACGGCCCGTCAGCGGGCGAATTTGCATCGCTACTCTTTGTCTGAGGGACCACTCTACTATCAAGTAGATAAGGGTGACACCCCTAGGTTGGTGGTCCCCAACGATGAGGACCTGCGCTACAGGATCCTCTATGAGGCGCACGATACGGCGCATAGCGGTCACTTGGGCCGCGAGAAGACGTACACGTCTGTGGCACGAGACTTCTGATGGCCCCACAGGTATAAGTGGGTCCGCTCTTACGTCAAGACGTGCAAGATGTACCAACGGGTGAAACCCTCTCCGGCATCGGCAGCGCCGCTGAGGAGCTTGTCGGTCCCGGCTGACTACTGGCGCTCGGTGAGCATGGATTTCATCTTCGAGTTGCCGCCCGACGGGCGAGGCCATACTGGCGTTTTGGTTTTCGTCTGTCGCCTTAGCAAGATGGTGCGGCTGGTGCCGGTCAAGAAGAGTGTGACAGCGCCGCAGACGGCTCAGCTCTTCATAGACAATGCCTTCCGTCATCATGGCCTTCCCGAATCGTTCATTAGCGATCGGGACCCACGGTTCGTGTCACACTTCTGGACACACCTGTTCCTCCTCTTAGGAACAAAGTTAGATATGTCCATGGCAGACCATCCGCAGACCGACGGTCAGACCGAGCGCGTGAACCGTGTCTTGGAAGACATTCTGCCCAGTGTCTGCGTGGCAGATTCCATGCACAACTCGCACCAGTGGAGTTCGCGATCAACAACGCAGTGCATGCGTCCACGGGCTTCACGCCCTTCTACGTGAACGGCCTGTGGCACCCGCGGACCCCAATAGCGTTGCCTCCGGCTTCCGGTTTGGGTGAGGGAGGGAATGTCGTAGATGACGACAGAGGTTTGCACGGGGTGCGTGCGTCCGTCAAACGGAACCTGCTTTCGTTCATTGAGACTGGCGAAGCAATTCGCACGCGCGTCCGAGGAGCTATGGCGGCTGCTCGAGATCTACAGAAGCAGAACAGCGATCGTCATGGGCGCAATAACACACAAGTGTTCAAAATTGGAGACTTAGTCTTACTCAACGCTAAGAACCTCCCCATCAATACAGTGTCTGCGGTGGGGAGCACCAAGCTTCGGCCACGCTTCGTGGGACCATTCACGGTCATTGGAGTTCATGACAATGCCTACACGCTGGACGGGCCATCGGCAATGGCTACGCACCCAATGTTTTACGTCGGCATGCTTAAAGCATATCACGAGGCGGGTTCACAGGATAAGGGCGACACTGAGCTTGGAGACGCAGACCGTACTGCATCGCCTGCGCGAGAGTCTCTTGGGTCAGCAGAGCCTGCGCCGGTTGTGGCTGTGGGGCAGTCGCAGCGGGCAGAACTTCCTCCGGAAGACGTCGCCCCAACGGGTGCACGCGATCGTACAACTCCCGGATCCAGCCTGAATGCTGGTCGCGAGCTCCTCGCACCTCCTCCCGAAGCTCACGGAGCTGCTTCTGGGTCTCGCTCAAGTCATGCCGCACGCGGCGGACCCTCTGGTCGGGGTCTTGGGCAGCCTGCGTCAGGCGCTGGCGCTCGTCCCGCTCGTCATTCAGGACGCACTGTGCAGCTTGCGATGCGACAATGTCGGCCTGCTGGTAGCGCAGAAGTTGCTGGCAACTCGCCACCGTTTCACGAAGACCCACCTCCACCGATGGTGCCGGCCAAGACGCGTCGAAATGACAGGTCGGGTCGTCGAGCCCTCGCCCGTCCCGAGCTCCTCGACCCCTACCTGGAAATGATGGGGAGCAGTACTTCCATCTGGAGAAGTTGGTGCGCCATCGTGAGCGCGCGGGCGTCGCCCAGATCCTGGTGAAGTGGCGCGGCTTCCCCACGTCCAAGAATACGTGGGAGCCGGAAAGCCGCCTCGCTGGGGACTGCACCGACCTTGTGGCCGCCTATAGGCGCTCCCACGAAGGTATTCGGCGCTAACGCGTCCCAAAACGCTCAATGGATCCACAGGATGCGAATGCTGCGACTTGGCCACCTTCTTCACAGCCTCATCGAGAATGACTCTGGGAGTCGGTAGGTGGCGTGTATCCCACCGGTTGTAGTCCCAGGTCCCGTCGGCAAACATCTTCGCCATGCGAAAGTGAAGACGCCGCTGTACCAGCCAATCCAAGCGATGCGGAGAGTTCACGAACTCGGGTACCGGGTAGCCACAGTGTTGCAGCCAAGCCTTGAACTGCTCTTCGTAGTACGTACGGGCTAGTGATGTGTCCTCGTTGAGGACGATAGGGCACGCGATACGGTTACCCCTTGTCGTCGGCTCTGCCTCAAGTGTTCGGCATACGCTCGAGGAGACCAAACGAGCTGAGTCAGCAACTGTTCGCGAGTACGCGGAGCTGTCGTCTCGTCAGCACGACCCCGCTCAGCGGACGAGCGCCTCGCCTCGGTATGTGTCCGAAGGAACTCGCGGCTATCAGAGCGCAGGTTTGCTGAATCGAGTCCTTCGTCGACTCCAGTATTGGAGATCACGGGCTCAGGGAGCGTAGTCGTGGGCGGGTTGGTGACTTCACCCTCTTCGACCCCACTTCTACCAAGAAGCGCGTAGCGCGCGGCAGCAGCCTTGCTGCGCGGAGTTGCAGGACGCCCGGGGTGGATAGCGCGCTGTAGCTCGGTGAGCTTTGGCGAGCCGGGAGTCGTCGTGTGAGGTCCCTCGTCGAGATCGGACTCTCCGTAGTCGATCTCTTCGAGCATTCGATCCACGTACTCCGTACGAGCTGGGGCTTTGGAAGCCTTGGAGTTCCCCAGCTGGGGTTTGTGCCGCAACTTGTCCTCAACATCCTCCATGTCGACGTCGCCTGTGGTCATATCGATGACGCTTTGGGCAGGAGTATCCGCCTTGGGCGTGGCAGGCTTGCCACCTGGGGTAGCTGGGTTTCCCGCCAAGCGGTCATCGTCCCCCTTGTCGTCCACAAGGTTCGGGTTCTCGACGTCGCTCCCTGAGCTATTCGAATAATGCGGTCCAGGTTTGCCGACTACGCTTCCGCGCAGCGGCCTCGGCGGCTCGACGAACCGCGGACTTCGCCTTCGGCTTCTTGTCCTTCATCTTCTCGGCCGAGTCGGCCTTCTTCTAGTGTGCGCCCGCCTTCGACGTTCGTGGCTTCATCGCGGCCGGTCCGGCCTCCGAAGACTCTTTGCGCGTGCGGCTTCTCGTCTTGGGAGCAAGATCATCAGGCTCCGCCTTCTCAAGCGCTTGCGCCTCTGCAGGCACTGGCGCCTCACCGGGAGCAGGCTTCGTCTTTGCAGGCACTTGCGCGTCGTCGCAAGCAGGCTTTGCCTTCTCTGGAAGTGGCGTCTTCTGCGCGTCATCCTGCGGGGCAGAAGCAGCGGCCTTCTCCTCAGTGATATCGTCCTTTGGGCTGGCGTTAATTAGCGGCAGTCTACGCGCTGGCGCTCGTGGGGATGTCGTCCTTGGAAGTGCCCGCCTTCGGCAACTTCGGCGAGCTCGCAAAGCCGGCGCCTTCACTCGTGGTCGGGGGCGTGCCCTCCGAGCGGAGTCTGCGTCAGAGGTCTTCGCGTAGCCCTTGGGACTCGTCTTGGGTTCGGGGGTCTTCGTGTCGCCCTTGGGGCCCGTCTTGGTCGCGGCGGTCTTCGTCATGGCCGTGGGCCGGTGCTTGTGGGGTCGGCGGCGTTTTCGAGAATGAGGTGTTGCTGGCGAGGGCGCACGTTGTGCTCGTGTTCCGCTGGATCCCCGCTCCTTTCCCAGAATGGGATACGATGGTGTTTCCCGTTTGGGTGTGGGAGGGTGTAATAAGGCGGAGCCCGACTGATGGTCTGTGACCAATTCTAGAACATGGTGTGTGTCACACATGGCTACACTGGTACATGGATACACGGGTACATGGATACATGATGTTGAACACACACATGAGGTACAACCATTAGTCGACTAAGTACGGCTCGTACTTACGAGAGACGACATGGCTTGAGAGCCACTCATTTCGAACTAGTGACTTCAGGGAGGTATTAATTAGGCAGCTTACAGTATCTAGGAACTATTGAGCAAAGTAAATAAAGAAACAGTTTAACTTTAACCTGGAAGATCGCAAGTCGTTTGGAACGACCCCGGAAAGCAAGGCTTTCCTTTGCGATAGAAGACAGAGACGCAAGGCGTCTGTCTCGGTTCTAAGCTACGCTTCCTCAAGCACAAGGTGTGACCCCGTCACATTAGGAGTGAATTCGTGTACTACACAGCCCCACACACGAATTATTCCAACGTCAGGTCGCTCACCAAAACGGCGCGTATATGGAGTGTCTCCACCAAGGCCACCACACGGGCTTACATTCACTACTTCCACCGCGAACATGAAAGCTTCACCCCACAAGAGCTCTGGCATGTGTGCGGTCGTCAACAGACTACTAAAACGCGCCAACAACACACCATTCATATTTTCGACGAGGCCGTTTTGCTCAGGACTGTAAGCATTTGTCCAATGAACTCTATTCCCTGCGCCCTGAGAAATGCTTATATCTTAATGTTCACCAACTGTCTTCCTTGGTCAGACAAGAGGGCTTCGATATGGTGTCCCTGGTCCAACAACCACTTCAGGTGAGAAGTCACTACAGCAGTAGCTTCTTCTTTAGCTTTCATCAGGAATCCCCATACGTATTTTGTCGCTTCGTATTAAACGAGCTGGAAATGCTGGTAGCAAACGTAAGTCTCCAACCCCACGTAGCACATACCAGACATTAAATTCTGATACGGCTCTGTTGCACGCCTCGTAAGCGTCGACTTGAAGGGCATCCGCTTCTGATTCGAAGCAATACAGCACCAACATCTTTCAGTATGGTCACCAGTACCGACTCCACTCAAACCTTCAAAGCCAAGAGCCGACTCGTGTGAAATCATTCGACACAACGCAGGCTAGTTGAGATGCGCAAAGCGCATGTGCCATCTCTCAAGGCCGTCCTTGTTACTCTTAGCTGCTTGCGAGATGGCATGTACTTCTCGTACATCAGCAGGTCTTGCAAGTAATCAATAACGCCCACGCATATTCTTCAATCGCAGCTCCAAATCACCTTTCTTCATCCAGCAGAACGAGTCTCCAGCATCACGCTTGAAGATCATTTCCCAACCATCTTCTTCAAGTAGGTGAGAGCTCAGCAGATTATCAGGTCCAGTAGGTGTGTGAGCGGTCCCAGTTAAAATCAAAACTTCTTCCCGATTCAACTTCACATTGTTCACCAGAACTCGCACATCACCCACTAGTCGTTCTCCTTTCGGTTGGCCATCGAAATCCAAGAAGAGATGCTTCCTGTCTTGATGTGAGTTGGTCAACAGGTTCATATCCGTGCACACATGCACATCTGTGGCCGTATCTAGCACCCATTCAGTGATGCCAAATCTACAGCGACGAGTACCAACTGCGGTCGAACCAATCGTCCGTACCGTCAGCGTATTAACACTCTTGTTTTCATCTCCGCCCTTCTTGTTCTGCCATCATTTGTATTTACTGATAGCAGGTGCCGTTTGTCCTTGTGTACCCTCCTTGGGCTTTGGAGTCGGACAATTGGCACGTATGTGATTCAGGTCACCACAATTCCAGCAGCCTTGCGAATCGTTGTTGCCACCACCAGAATTCGGTTTCCCAGCTTGATTTTGATTTTTCGCTTTGTATCTGCCACGCCGACGCTGCTGCTTTCCTTTCCCGTTGTTCTTACCCCAGTTCTCAGCAGTATGTACCTCGCGCCAGCATCGGTTCGACTTCTTCGAGGCCGAACCAATGCTGGCGCGAGGTACATCCTCAGCGATCTTCTCGTCCAAGTCCTCTTCGGCGCGTAGCGCGTTCATCACTTGAGCTGCTGTGGGGGCAAGCTGGTTAGTCCCCGGCACAGCCAGCACAGCATAGTGACGTGAGAATTGCCTCACCGCCTCACGGTGCGTGCGCGACACATTGCTCAGCAGAATATCAGCGAACGCTTCATCACTTATCAGCTTTCCATAATGCTGGAGCTCGCGCTTTTGCAACTGTATTTCTCTTAACCAGTCACTCAACTTCATTTAACGATTGTACTTGTTAGAGTACAGCTGCTCACGGGCGAAAATGTAGTTGGCATATTCACGCTTCGTCTGCTTTTCCTCGAAGTGAGTCCACATGTCATTGGCAGATACTTCATGGCAGATCATCTCTGCATCCACCTCGGGGACTCCACGAAGAATAGCATCCCGAGCAGCGTTATCACGAACGTCAAAAGCAGCTTGTCCATCGAAGGGAGGACGCACTTCAGTGCCATCAACTACTCACCAAAGACCAAGTCGTGTCAAATACGTATCCAACTGGACAGCGTTCAAATCAAAAGATCCTTACATTGCCGGAGGCTTATTCGAGATTTCCTTCAGCCCAGGCGAAATAACCCCACCACTAGGAACATTTGAATGCCCATGCCCAGCACCAGGCATCATTCCACCAGGAAACTCAGATCCATAACCATAACCGCAAGCAAATGGACCTCCAGGCCCTCCAGAATACGCGGCATAACTCGTCGGCATGGTGGCTGCAAAGCTTGCCATCGCCGGTGTACCGATCGTCGAGGCAGCTTGTGAGACAGTTGATGCATGCGTTCCACTGGTAACTACAGGCGGGAACGTAAAACCACCGTGCATACCAGCAGCAGTAGTTGTAGTCATTCCAGGAGTCGACACACCACCAGTTGTAGCTGTCGTCACGACCGTAGCAACGGTCATATAAGTTCCAGCACCGGCCATCGTCCCAGTGCCAGTCCCACTTGAAGCGTTCGGGTCAGCCGAGGTGCCCGGAGATGACATCGGTCCCAACATCATGAGCGACACAGCTAAACTCCAGAGGGTTAACTCTCAAAGCTTCACACGCTTGGGCTCGGAACCTCTTTTGTAAAGAGGAGAAGATGACCACAGACACGCTTCTCGTCCACTCAGCGAATTTGTTATTGCGGGAGAACTGTGCCCAAGCACATCCTCCGTTATCAGTAGGCTAGAATATACAATACTAACATCAAGTATAAACGTCCGCGACGAAGTCAAGCCAGCTTCAACTGCGAAGGGAGGAAATAGCAGCACGACAGCCGTCTGACGCTGCACTAAAGTTCACAGTATCAATGGGATGGGAATAGATGAAATAATGCTGAAGGTACCGTAAATCTTGATTTCGTGATACCAGACTCGAATACCGCCAATGCACGCCTGGTGCGTCGAAGTCCGAGAAGGACCTTACGGAGCTGCTCGCGGTCCTCAAAATAATCCAGCCCCTAGGGTACTAAAGAGGCGCTTTCGACCTTGTAAAATAAGGATACCACGGCCAATGGGGAAACGGTGAAGAGCTCACGCTGCCATTTCTCGGCTCCTAGACTAGCTACCGACCTAGCGCCGACGTGAAAATTAGTTTCTCTTTACTTTTGTTTTGTGTGCTCAATCTCAAGATGTGGAAGTTCCTAGCGGGTTTTATGTAGCTGCGTCTACCTACCGCAGGAGCCAAAATACCTCTGGTTGAGTCGTGAATTCGTTGTTAGAGCATCTCCAGCGGCAAGTCTTAACCCAAGACTATCAATTTGCCCAATCAAATCCATTTCTGAAAAAGCTTCCAAGAGGTCGGGCGGTGGAAGCAGCGGATGCGACGAGAACAGCGACGGCAATGCAGGAAGCGAGCGCAGCGGAGACAACCAGAGCAGCGGGTGTAACGGAGACAGTGAGAGCGGCGGGGACAGCGGCCACAGCAGGGCTATATCAAAACACCGAAGATGACTTTGATGATGAGTTTTTCCGCCTGTACGTTCTATCGAGCCTAACAGGAAAGCGCAGACGCAAACCCGGTGGATCTTTAGATGGGAAACGGGCAGGTAAAGCCCGCGGAAGAGAGAGCGATGGGGGAGCGACTTATGGCAAACTACTTTGGGGAGAATCCGACATACGACGAGTGTAAGTAGTTCGGATCTGTATCGTGCTGTTGGGTTACTGACGGCTAACTAGTTGTCTGCTCACAGCCGATTTTCGCAGGCCATTTCGCATGCGTCGATCTCTCTTCGAGACTATACGCACTCGTTGAAGACGAGCATTCCAACTATTTCGTGCAGCGTCCGGACGCTACCGGCCTTCTCGGGTTTCTACCGGAGCAAAAGGTGACTTGCGCGCTGCGTATGCTTGCCTACGGAGCCAGTGCAGATCAGCTGGATGAGGTTATTCGCATGGTCGAGTCGACAGAATTGGAAACACTCCAGCATTTCTGCCGCGGTGTCATTCGCCTGTTTGGATCGGAGCATCTTAGAAAGCCCAATCTAACGACATGGAGACACTGCTGGAGGAGAATGCGGCGCGAGGTTTCCCGGTATGATTGGCAGCATAGACTGCATGCACTGGAGTTGGAAAATTGCCCGACAGCTTGGGCTGGGGCATACCGCGGCAAGGAAGGAGTCTCCACGGTCATCTTACAGGCCGTGGCATCGCGTTCACTTTGGATTTGGAACGCCTTCTTTGGAACGCCAGGATCGAACAACGACTACCGTATTCGTCGAAGATCTGGCCCCCGTGGTACTTTCCAAAAGGCAGTATATCCTATGCAGCGCGGTCCACCACGAACAATGTGACGGAAAACATGGGGCTGCTGACTGGGTTGTCGGCGTGTGCGCGTTTCAGATTCTCGCCGCTCCATATCGTGGGAGACAGCTTTATGATTATTCGTCAGCATCGTACACGCAAGCCGCCTATAGCGGTGCATCTGAGACCACTCTACTGGCGATGTCGGCGGAAATTGGCCAGGATCAAAGTACTATCCTGGCAACACCACTTGCGGACGTATAATAAGATGACTGACATGCTAGCCAATGTGGCTATGGATTCCCGACGCAGCAAGCCATCACGATTGAATGCCCTGCTGCTCAAGTCGGAGATGTGCAGCTCTCTGGCGGATCACGCTGGGGGCGATATTGGGCATTGGATGCTTCACAATATGGAAGGGACCGAGGAAACGGTTCAGGGCGACGCACCTTAGGGGCAACGCTGATGTCGGCTGTGGGCTATTACCCAGTAGGCGAAATGCTGTAGGATGGTCCAGAGGCAACCTACAGAACGGACATAGGTCGGGGTTTGGAACCCGGTGCAAGTGCAGCAGCTCGTTTCCACACTTATGAGCGACTGGAGCGTGGACAGCAGCCAGGAGCAATCCCAACAGGAGCGGGACATGAGGACGGAGGCTATGGCACCAGCAATGGCACGGTGTGATGACAGCCTACGACCTTGGTCGGCGAGGGAGAATGAGATCATGGTGGCATATCTGAACGGCAGAATTGACCTGCCGCACCCGCCCAATTTTGTGAAGGAGATCTTGTAGGAGAGCATCGCGCGATGCTTGAGGATGTGCACGAAGTGCATTTTAACGCGACGCTGACAGCTGTGGTTCCGGTATCGGTGCGACTGAGCAGGAATGCTGCTCATGCCCTCATATATCGGGAATTGTTCTTAGCCAATCCAGACAAGAACACGGGACATGGAATGATGCGAGCACTCCAGAGGAATATCAAGAGACTCAGCTTCGATGTAGTGCCGACCATCACCTTCGTATTTTATTCCAGAAAATTGGCGGGTCGGTGGACTCGAAAGTCGCTAAGATTTCAAAAGGCTGTCATTATGCTCCAGGACACTGAGCGTAGGCAGGGGTCTGTGGGAGGAGGTAATTACACAGTAGCACAACTGGAACTGCAATATGCAGTGCGGATCTACGGGGAGAACAGATGGGACTGGCTACGCTCGCAAGAGCGTTCGCGCAATTTGCTGGCGCAACGGTACTGGACGTCGAATATGCCCGGGCCACCAGGACCGACATTTATGACAATAGGTACCATACAATTCGCTTTGCACAGCAACAGTGCCCGCCGGTGCTGCAAGGGGTATCTCGCATTCTATATGGACGAACGGAATTGACCGTACATCATTTCCAGCCTTTCCTGCGCAAACCTTGCACCAGATGCTTTGATCAACGGCATGGTGCAGCAAAATGTACGAGCTCCCCAGCCCGGGCAGCGGCTCAACGAAAGAGAACGACGAGAGAGGTGGCAGGCAAGGTGGAGGAGGCCCACCCGGTCCCGCTGACGAACTTCCGAGTGACTACGATGGAGCAATTAGTCGACATGCTCAAGGATCACCAGATCGGTCAGAGCGACGCAGAACGTATGTGTCTGGCTCCGGTTCCCGACTCGTCCGCGACTCCAACTGAAGGAGGACCGCAAATGAACAGTCCGGGGTCAGTACGGAGCGGAAAGGTCATTGACCAGCAATGAGGAGGCCAAGCCTTCTTCAACGCCGGACGCTGACGGCTTCAACACACATGGGTCACGCAGACACAGGCAGAGCTCGACGGACACTCAAACTGCTGAGCAGCAGGACGTTGAGCGGAAGACGGGAGGGTTGAACGGCCACAGAGCGCAGAACGGCCAGACTCGAGGGACCACAGCTGCACCAGACACACGGGGAACGACCACTCAGGTCAAACCAGCCAAGGAGAAATCCAAAGCACTGATTAAGTCGGGGCAGCAGGAGCGGAAACCGAAATCGGCCAAACCGGCACCTAAGAAGAGCAAGCGATACGACCAGTTTCAGAGAGCGGAGGCGCTGGGGCAGTACGGCTTGCTGGCGGACTCTAATGAGGAAGGCGACGGCGCAGACGCAATGGAGGTAGACGAAGGTGCGGCTGTCGACAAGGATGGTGGGGCTGAAGACTACGCTGACGATGCACCATACACGTTCCAAGAGGCGGCAGTCCCGGACGAACCGATGACCGGGGTACTCGCCCGCCGGAGACAGGCATTCAGCAGGGGACTGACCAGCAGGCTGACAGGAGCACTCCACCGGACGAGCCGGCAGACGTGGACATGAGTGGCACAGGGACGGAGTCCGCAAGCACCAATGTGGAGACGCCGGACGCTCACGGGGGTGAGGCGACGACGACGGAGACCAAAATGGCACCTAGACTTGGGAAGGCCGCCCGAGCAACGTCGTCAGCACGTAGTTCAAAGAAGGCAAAGTCGCCGGCGAGCTGCGTGAGACTGAAAGAGGGTGCCCTCAAAGGCCTTTTTGCGCTTTGTCCCAAGAGTAGTGGTCAGCTGGCTGGTCCACTTCGACATATTTCGCAGCTCCTTCCATGCCGCCAGGAACTCGAACGGTTGTTTGTGGCGCTCTGCATAGACTTCGGTGGCAGAACTGATGTACTTCTCCTCATTCCATCCTGACCGCTCTCGGCTCTTCAACTTGGCAAAAATGCCCTCGAACTTGGTCACCTCGGGCTGGAGTTTTTCACTTGCCCGCGACGGCGACTTCGGTGCGGGCATCCATGCCGGGGCTCAAATGTTCAAGACAGTGTTGGTGGATCCTGTGATAGAACGTTGTCTTCTTTTGGCCGACACTTCGTATCGGGTCTTGTGACGTATCCAGCCACGCCTTGCATAGCAGAACGATTTCTTCGACACTCCAGTCTGGGGCTGGTTGAAGTGTGTGCATCACATAAACCATTAAAAATCTTAAGTCTTAGCTTGACGTCGTTGTTAGGACTTCCTGAAGTTAAAACCCCCATTAGGACCTGCCGCTGGAGGCTTTAAGACTTCGGTCGAGGTCCTAATGCGCTACTTTCGCTTTAAACCCTCCGTTAGGACTTGCCGCTGGAGATGCTCTTAAGTATTGCCTTCCAATTCTAAAAATACAGCACAATGCATTTATCTGATTGGCTAAAGCTGTAGTCTTTCGAGCAGCTGGTTGGCTGGCCGATTCCTTCCTTCAAGAAATCAAAATGCTGGATGTGGCAGTGAAGGCGCCGCCTTGCCCCGCCGAGGACGCGCCTCTAGGCACATTCTTGCTCCTTCTGTTGCACTGCGACGGCCACTTTCGTGTGATCGTGCGAAGTCTGCGCGATTTGCGACACTTGGCGCGTCAATTGGCGCAAGAACCAGCAGCGCAAGACTCCGCGTCCTTTCTCCGAGCCATTGAAACCTATTGCGAGGCCAAACCGAACTTTTATCCGCCAGAACAAACTGCTGCTCGACTGGCAGTCGCGTTGGAGACCTTTGTGCGCCAGTTGGTGACGAACTCGGAGCTCTTGGCGACGTCGCTGGCCTTAAAAACGTTTCTAAATGGCAATGTACTGACAAGTCACGAGACAATTGGACAGAGCTACAGAGACGCCGTGGAGAGGGCAATTGAAGCTGAGACAGAGATGCAGGAGGAGGGGTGGCTGCTGGCTGCTCTGTGGAGCAAGACGTGTCTGTGAACGTGGCTGAAGGAGAGCAGCTTGTGCTGTGGAAGTTTGCGTCGCAAGGAGCGGATTTGGTGTTCAGTGCCGAGTTTTCAAGTGGAGCTAAGACTGAAGGTGATGAGGCTGACCCGTACAGTGGCAGTAGCAATGTCGAGCGTGGAGGGCAGGAAAAGAGGTGGTGCACTACCGTACGAGTTGTGAATTCCAGGAAGGTGCTTTCGTATATGGACACTTTGTTGCACAGAAGACGGGAGTGGTGACACTGCAGTGGGAAAATGCAAGTACGAGTAGTGTGGTGTCGAAGCGGCTGCAGTTCCAAGTGAAGGTGGTGCCGCTGGACGCTGCGGAGAGCTTTCTAAAGATCGCAGATGGGTTGAATGCTGTTGACACGGCCGAGTGGCTGCGTGAACACGTCGTTGCTTCGGAGATCACGTCACTGGAAGATGTGACGGGGTGGAGCACTGACGAAATTGATAACGGTACCGACGAGGATACTACGTACGACAGCTTTGCAGGTGAAGGTGCGATGGAGAATCAGATGCATGCGACTGCGATGGAGCGGCGAACTCACGAGCTCGAGGAGCAAGTCGTAAGTTCTGTGCTGAGTGTATCATTATGAGCAATGCTGACTGTATACTGGTGGGGCTGACAGTTGTGTCTTCCTGTTTTGAACGGCAGATTCGCCTTGAGGAGAGTCTCACAGACTCCAAGAAGGAGCTGAAGAGCGCGCGGGACCGCGTGCAAATCGCCGAGGAGATCTACAAGGCCAATCTGGAGACCATTACCCAACTCGAGTTCGCGACCACGGGTCCTGCGAAGGCTGCGAAGCGCTCTGGCCCGGAGTTCGGGGTCCCGACCGGAGCTCTCGCAATGTCCTCTGCGACACTTAATACCACGCAGCCGGAGGGAGCGTCTTCGAGTGAGCTGGAGCGTGTGCAGAGACTATGCGCCGATTTCCAAGAGCAATGTTTGTGGCGGTCTGTTGAGAATATGGAGCTTGAGACTCAGCTGGCTGCGTCGCAAGTGGAGGCGTCTTCGTGGCGTGAGAAGCACATGGAGCAGACAACGCGGCTGGAGGTACTGGACGAGCAGAACCGCACGCTGCGCTCGCACAAGAAGCTGCTGGTGCAGGAGGTCAAGCGACTACAGCCGTACTCGCAAGTGAACCTGGCCGCACTGGTGCAGGATGCGCAAGAAGCGCGAATGGTGCAGCGCAGTCTGCAAGCCAAGCTGGACTCGCGCGATCTGACAGATGATATCCCCATTTCCAACGACTTCGTGCTCGTCGAGGCTTCGGACGACCCATGAAGGTCAAAGCTTGCAACATGTAGGAAGAGGTCTGCATAGTAAACGTCCTCTTGCATTCATTGATGACACCGTGTGCCCAACAATTGATGTTGATGACACATTTGTGGTACCGTACCCAAGTTGAAGCAAAGCCTTCAGCTTTTGGCCCATCATTGCATGCTATAAGGTAGGATAACCATGCGGTATGCTAGGATATGCCTTGCACACGTCCAGCAGACACATCAGTCTCCAAAATCCCTGTCCGAGTCAAGTCGCCATTGTGTTTTCGGCGACTTTAAGGTTTTTGGGCATCGTGTTTCTCCACTTCCGAGGGCGACGGCAAGCGCCGTCCAGCAGCATGGAGCTGGGCGTGGCGGAGCTGGCGCTGGTGCTGCTGGGGGTGACGATGCTGGCCCTGCTGGCGCTCTGGATGTACCGCCTGGTGCAGTACCGAAAGGCCGTTCGACGGTCTCAGGCGCGGTGGCTGGCGTACGAACCAGCGCCGGTGTTAACAGAAGCCGAGCTGGGGCTCAACTGGCCCAGTTTAAAGCCCATTCTCCTGTCTCCAATACCCGAAGAGCGACTCGACAGCGGACGAGTACGAAGCTGAAGAGTGTAGAAAAGGAAGACGAGAGACTGATTTATTGACTTTTTGTACTGAGCAGGAGGAGAACGACTCGATGCTGTCGGTGCGCAGAGATTCGCTGCGGTTGAGCGCCTTCTCCGTCATTGCATGTGGGTGTTTTCAAGATTTTGAGGGCGGGGCCGAGGTGCTGACTGTGTTGTGTGTTGTGTGCAGACGGGAGCTTCGACCAACCGGTGGCCAAGACTGCCAAGGCGTAGAGATCGTAACTCACTGCGGAGCGGAAGCTCTTGGCAGCTGAAGCAAGTGGTGCTGGTGCATGGTGCGTCGGGCCCCGTTGTGTTCTTGTATGTGCTACTGTGTGGATTAAAGAAGCCGGACTGGGAAAAAGAGACCATGGAGAAGAGTTTAAGACAGGAGCAGGCAGCAACATCGGGAGAACGGAGCTGCGAGGATATTTATTAAATAAGGGCCGAAATTCCAGAGCACGTGTACTTCCTGAGCACTTCCGCGCCGCTTCCGCAGATTTTCGTCTTTCCTGCTGGAGCTGATCACACAAGTGTATAGGTCAAGACGTATGATCAATGCCGCATGTTTGGTTTTACTGTATGGGCGGCTGGTGTTCCTAATAAAAAAGCTTCTCTGTGTCGTCCAGACTCCCGTGCGTCATGGTCTGGTCATGTCTAGTTCTAATCTAGCGAGTTCAAGGGTGCTGGCGGCCCGCGTGGCTGTTTTGGCTCAGAAATGAGGTCTTCCTCCTGTGTCCCGTTCTGTCTCCGTATGCGGTTGTACAGTGCATTCTCGGGGATGTAACGGGTGTCGGCATCGGCGTCATGAACCGGTTGGCTTCAAAGAGGAACTGGTTCAAGTCCACCGCCTTGGTCACGTACTCGAACACGTCACGCGTGGCGTCGTCCATCTCCTCAATATCAAAACCTGTTCGCAGCGGCTTCTTCTCGGCCTGATCGATTGCAGGCTCGAACACGTTGTAGGAACCATCCGGGTGGAAAATGTACTTGAGCTCTTCGGTGCGTACACCTTTGCTCATTCCATTGAACGGGTTGCACATGACGACGCGGCGCTCCAGCGGACTTTCCCGGGCTTCTGCAGCAAGAGCTTCCGCTTCCGAGTCCTTCAGCTCTGCATCCTGGTCCTTCACGCTTTGTGCTGCAAGCGCCTGAGCTTCTCTCTGGGCCTCAGGCTGGACACGTCGGCGCTTCATGGAGTGGCCGTAGCCGTGCTGATAAAGCGGATCCTCCGGGGTGACGCCTAGGATGTCGGCAATTGTGGCCATCAGGTCCGACTGCATTGACAACTGTTCCACAACTGTACCCTTGTCCTGTTCACGAAGGAAGTCGTCCGCGAGCAGAAGGAATGGCACCCTGGAGGCCTCATCCCATACACCAGAGTCTGCAATTGACGGGTTGTTGTCGTGCTCCAGACGTCCGTAGCCATGATCGCCCTCAATGATCACAATCGTGTTCTTCATCAATCCCTTAGCGCGCAGGCCAGCGATAAAGTCGCCAAGCATCTCATCAGAGAAGTACATCGAATCCAAGTACTTCTTGTTGTACCGTGTGTACAGACCGGAGAGGTCTGGAGCATCGTAAAGTTCGGTAGCGCCCACGGGTTGTGGCTTGTAATACTGTACATGTCGATAAAGTAAGGTGTCTGCAGTCCTTCCCAACCAGGGAGCGGTGGCTTCGTGGCAGGGACATCCTTAGTGGAGGATGAATGTTTGGTTTCTGTTGTTGAGCTTGAATCGGAACTTTTGTCGGAGTGGGTAGCGTGATAGTGTCGGCCCTTAGCTGGGGCCTCGGGCACCATCAGCGTATTCTCAGCCTCTGTCGCATTTGTAGACGTTCCAAGCCTGCCGTCGTCGGTACTGTTCACTGACGATGCGTTTGCAAGAACCGGCGCATTGATAGAGTCCACAGTAGCGTTATGTGACGACTCAATGGCGTACAGAAGCATCTCAAACGACAAATGGTCATGCATCCCCCACGAGAAATGGTCGTCAGGCGTATTCTTGTAGTTGCGCGATTCGTGCAGCATTTTGCGAATCTTGCGGTCGTCCACGAGCTTGTCAAACCCATTCTTCAAGAGGAACTTATCCCAGTACTCCCACGTGAGATCCACAGCGCTCCAAAAGAGGTTAAAGTAGCCACGCTGCTTCAGAAAGTGGGGAAGTCCACGTACGTTGAGTGTGGTACTGTACTGCTTGAGTGCTGTTGTTTCCGTGCACGACGGTAGCATGCCAAACAAGGTCGTCAGTAGCGTACGTGTAGTTTGGACGCATTGCGTGTAGTGCTTGCTGTACAGCACGCCAGTTTTCGCCAGTTTGTCGAAATGGGGCGTTGCGCTCTTGCCGGTGGCCTCCTTTTTCGTGGCACCACCAAGCACACCAACGTCCAGGTGCCTCCAGGACTCCATGTTGATCACAATGATGTTCGGTTGCACCTTAGTGGCATTCTCTGAAATTGCTGATCCTGAGTTCGCTTCCATCGTCGCGTTCTCCACTGCCTGGACAACCACGGGAGCTGTTACATTCAGATCAAGTTCGAACACGTTCTCGCCTTCGAAGCCTGTCGTCTTGCGCCACAGCAACGCGCAGTGATCATCATTTCCCAGATTGTCCAGATCGTACTTCTCAGACACGCCAAGTGTGGCTCGCAACGCGCTGCTAGCTGCGGTGCAATTAATTTCCTCGCGGTGGATCGTCGTCGGGTGCACGAAAACTGTTCTGCCTGCAGAGTAAACATGGCGTTGTTCATGAGCTTCATATCCACACCGCCCTTGCCATCAATAAGCAGCGACGCAAAGAGAGCAGCTCCAGTCACCAGCACACTAGCAAGAATACATCGTGCTAGTACTGTCAATGGTCCCGACTTGGTGTACGATCCGTATCCTGACGAGCACAACGACGAACTTGACGCAACTGCCGTAGCATAACCACTAGAGCATCCACTTCCTCCTGGCAAATGACTGTAATTCCCACTACGTCTCCGGCTGCGAGTAGGTTTTCCAGCGCGCCAATACGACGCGAACAAATTGCTCACATACGACCCAGACGTGGTCGTCCCCGCTGAATTAGCAGACGCCATCGAGTCCTTCCTCGCGCTATAGCGGCGATCAAAGCAGCAGCAAATTGCACTTGGGAGTCGCAGAAAATCCGACGCGAGCGGCAGTCTCCCGTGTAAAACCCGTACGTCAGTGACACAATCAGCGCGAAATACACCGCCCAAGAGCCCACCACAGTGCGCGTCAGCACCTCCTCGTCAGTCAGCGACGCCGTAAATTGCCGCATATAATTGAAGAAAATATTCACAAACGCGCGGTTTAGTCTCGGGTGCATCGTCACCTGCAGACAAAAATCCGCCACACTGGCGATGGTCGCAGCGACCAAAATCAGCTGCAAAAGCGTCAAAATCACGACCGAATGCAGCGCCCGCTTGGCTCTCGCCACAAGCGCCGGTCGGTTGCCCGCTGCCCCCAAGCTCAGCAACGTCCTGTGATTGGTAGTAACTCCGGACGCCAGCGCTTCCATGCCTTCGTCCCTCAGGTCGTACTCATTCGCCAATACCGGCATATAAACCGGTAAAAACCGAGCACTCCCACTGCGTTCTCGCAAGAAGCCGGAGTTGGGGAAGCTGCGCGCGTTGTTGGCAGCCACTAAACCCTGCGGCGTCAAGTTGTCCGAGTCCAAGAGAACTTTGACCAGGCAGATGCACGTGGAAGCTTGGAGGAAGATGGCTACATCTTGTAACAAACCCGCAAAGAGTCCTTGGACGATCTTGGGCGCGCTAAAGCGGTGCACAAACCGCGCGAAATTGAGCACGCGACCCAGCACCGGAAGCCCCAGGAACGCGTACACCAGCACGGCCAGCCACATGGTCTGCACGATCTTCTGGGACACCAGCACGACGCTGCGGCCGCGCCACCACCGCCGCGTGCGGCCGAGCAGAGACGCGTCGGCGTCCAAGTCCAGACGCGGCGCCGCGATGTCGGGCGCCAGCGTGGGCGAGAGGCCGCGGTTGCGCCGGTAGATCATGGGCATCGAGCTTGCGGCGGTTTCCGGACTGGCTAATAACGCGTGAGACGAGCAACGGACGAGCGACTTGGACAGGCACAAAGGGAGGAGGTGGCGCTCGTTGCGGACCAGCGGTCCTCGGCGGTATTGCTGTTGTGTGGGTCCGTGCAGAGCCTTGGGGGAGTACCGGCTGGCGGGATAGTGAACTGAGGCACTCGATACAACGCCAAAGTTTAGAGTCGGTCGTACGAGAGAGGGATGCTGCACCCGACTGTGCGGCTTTTGCTAATCGACTTCTTGGGTTCTACAGAACGCAGGGGGCGTTAGACACCTACGAATTGTAGGTGTCTGTAGCCTACAATATATGGGCGCATTCGGTGTGACCCACCCCGTAAGCATTCGGCAAGGGCAGTTGCAACGGATGGATTTTTGTAAGTTGGTCGCGCTAGCCGGAATCCCCTGGTTTTGTTGACGGGCCAGTCTACCGAAAAAGGGAAAGTCGCAGCGTGGCGCCAACGCTGCACAAAATGGTTTACAGGACGTGTGGCTCTGAGGTTACATACCGGTATTAATAGCGAAGTGGTCGATGCTGCATGCCGTGCTGGGCGAGCCAGCTTGCTTCAGGTGGAGCGTTGCACACGTCAAGGATTGGCCAAAACTCGTGACCGTTCGCACGCCATTGACACCCATACGATTGGACAACCAGCAGACGGGCTCCTCTATCTAATTCGCTGAAATGGATGGTCTTTTCGCCCAATTGTAGCGCTCCTCCCTCAGTATCCGAGACTGCATGCAGGCCTTCGTCCCAGCGCCGCTGCTGCGCTCTGTGCAGCGCTTCGCCGCCCCCGACGCCGCAGAAGACAGCGAAGATGCATCTGCTTACACCATTCTGGCTCACGGTGCAATTGTCGGCACGCAGCGGTCTGTTCCGTCCAGTGGGGAGCCACGCAACAAGTGGCGGTCTGGGGCTTCTCCTGTCTAAAAGCGAGTCCAGCGGCCTCTCCTTCGACCGCCAATTGCCCGGAGGACTTTCTCGTATTGGCAGCGTCGTAGTGGTGAACGGAGGGGTTTCAGACTCTGAAGATGAGCTCGGTACGTGGTAATTCATGCCTTTTTAGAGACTTTATTAGACTTCTTTCTGACTCGTTCTGTGTGCAATGGATAGAAGCCGTGGCGTTGCAAATTACCAAGGAGAAGACGGTCGAACTTGTGCTGGTGTATGAGCTGGCGACGCAAACGCCGAAGCTGTTGCGTTGTGTGGATGGGAAGACGTCGCTGGTGGAGCTGGAGGTGGTGCAGTGTTTGCACGCAAGAGACTTCCATCGAGCTGTGGGGTTTGCTCCGGTGCGATGTGCAGTGGATCTGCATGTGCTAGGAGACAAGAAAGCGCTGCTCCATCAGCTGCGTAATGCCAGGCTGCTACGCAGGAGGAAGAGAACTTCTACGTACGGGTGGGTGTCCAGAGCAAGAAAGGCCGCAGCTTTCGTGTGCTGAATGCACGTGGGGAAGACGCCTTGTCTCCTGACGCCAAGACGGTTCTGCTGGGTGATATTTTGCCAGAAGTTGAGATCGATGCAGAGGAGGTCAAGAGTAAGAAGAAGAAGGGCAAGAAGAGTCAAGAACAGCAGAAGGCGAAGAAAGCTGGAGGGGAACATGGCAGGATAGGTTTCCTGTCGTCGCTAGAGTACGGTGATATCACCAACCTCGATCTACTGGTCAGTCTCGCACCGCTGGATGCGTCGGCTGAGGTTACAGCACCGGTGGTTACCATTCCAGCACCTTCTGCCTCGAAAAGCCCGCGCCCACGCTGCTTCCATGCGTATTGCGACGCACTTATCATGGTTCCTGCCGACTTATCGGTCTCGGATGCACTGACCATGCTACGCCAACGACTTCATGACCAGTTGGCGGACGTTGTGAGCAAAGTTAAGGATGCTCCCGAGTCTGTGGCGTCCGTCGTAGCACACCAGTTCCCACTGGTTGGTGCGGCATTCCCGTTAACCGTGGTTTCGAGCTCGACCAGCGCTGACAACTGCAGTGACGACAGCATGGGCGATATGGAAACGATCCAGCAACTTCACCATGCGTTCCTCCAACCTTTGGATCGGTCTCTCTTTCGTGTGTCCCGTGGGTGCTCCTTGGCTCAGCAAGGTGGGTGGCTCGCTGCAAGTGATGTACTGTACAACGTACACGAGGGTATCCCGAGCTCAGGTGTTGGCCCTCAAAGCAAACAAGCGCTTGTGGATGGTTTCTATGGCTACTACCATTATCTGCAACAAGGGATGAATGACAAAGGCTGGGGCTGCGCGTATCGGTCGCTGCAGACTCTGTCTTCCTGGCTGTTTGTACAGCACTACACTCAGCAGCGAGTTCTCTCGCACGAGCAAATTCAGAGCGCGTTAGTCAAGATGGGGGACAAACCTGCACGTTTCCAAGGCTCGACCGAGTGGATTGGCAGTCTGGAAGTTGGCTACGTGCTGGATGAGCTATTTGGCGTGACGTTCCGCTCACTGAGTGTCTCCAGTGGTGTTCAGCTACCCGATGTAGCTCGCGAGTTGCTGTATCACTTCGAAACGCAGGGAACTCCCGTTATGATGGGCGGTGGTCAGTTGGCATTCACACTGCTAGGCGTTGACTACGATCCGGACGCAGGCGTTTGTGCCTTCCTCACACTGGACCCGCACTACTCTGGTGACGAGGATCTGGCTACAATCCAGCACCTAACGGTGACGCTCGAAGGGTACAAGGCTGTTCCTTGCAGTTGGCGCAAGTCCACAACCTTCGCCAAGAACAGTTTCTACAACTTCTGTCTGCCTCAACGTCCTAGTGTCGATGTCTAAGTGAATGGAAGCATCGGATCGATCTGCTCGTACAGCTACAGAAAATATTTTATTTTTCCCTTGTTTCTGCTTTGACAAACTCCGCGATAGGAAGGGGCGAGGATACGTGCCGCTCAATCGTGGGGCAGTCTTGGTGGTAGTTGAGTTGTTGAAAGTGCTTTCTGGCTATGAACATGTCGAGGCAGTAGTTAAAGCTCTGGTACACTTGAACGGGAATAGATAGAGCTTCGTGCATGTTTTTCTGGACGAGAGAGAGTCCTCCCTCCCTTGGCCGTTTGTCTTGTCTTCTGCTTTTTCTCGTCTTCATCTTGCTGTCGATGTTTGGCTCAGCTCACCATGTGTGTTGTTTGAGATTGCGCCACGAGCCTATGTCGTGAGCGCGTGGCGGTCCCTGTTGTGCTTGCTACCGCGTCTTGAGACAGCCGATGCTGCTGATGCCGAGGCCTGGGCGATGGCACGCAGGTTGCTTGACGGCGCATTGTTGGCCGAGTTCTGCAGCATTTGAGCGAGAATATCGATCTGGTTTTTCTTGTTGGTCTTCTTCATCAGCGCCTTGGTGTTGTCCATCACCGTATCCGTGAGGCGAGGAGCGCCGCGCGACGTCTGCTTGGCGAAGCGCATCAAGTTGACCCACAGCTCGGACTCCTCAGGAGTTTTAGCACGCATGAGCATCATGGCCGGCGCGTCCGCCCCCGTGTCATGGAACTCCACACGGAAGTCTCCCTGGCTCATCTTCTCCACATGAGCGACATTGCGTAGATCCACGACTCCACGCGGACTCTTCCAGTAGCTGCGTTTGTACATGAGCACCATTCCTGACTGGAAGTCCAGGTAGAACCAGCGTTTGTGCCAGCTCCGCATCAAGAAGGGGATCGTATCCTTCAGCAAGTTGACATATCCACAATAAGGAGGCAACTCCAGATCCGCAGGAGGCATCGCCTGCGGCAGTTCCGTACGCTGCACCTGTTGCAACACGGGCCCCGTAACGTTCGAGATACGCGCCTGTTCCTCTCGGAACGCTTGCAAAAAGTACTCGTGCAGCTGGATCTTCTCCGTGCGGATGACGGAAATGGCTTGCACCATGTTCACCTGTTCGTGGGCGAGCTCGGCCAAGTCCTCGTCGTCCAGCTCCAGACTCTTGGCCTTCAGTCGGTCCTCTCTCTCCATCTCCCAGAGCGCGTGCTCGTCCACCTCGTTGCCGTCGTCGTCCAGCAGCGTGAACCTGCCAGAGTCCGTCCGCTGTCGACGCAGCAGCGAGCGCGAGCTCATGATCTGCTGCTGCGACCCGAACGGGTAGACGGCGGACGGCATCGTGTCGAACACTTCGTCGTCATCTTCCTCGAGCCAGAACTCGTCTCTCAGACTGAAGTTCTGGCGGAACATCTCGACGGTATTGGCGTCACTGATGTCGTAGTAGCCGTGCGACTCGAAGAACTGCAGGCCGTCTTCGGCGTTGCCCTCGTACACGGCCTGCAAGTGCAAGTCGAAGGGCGAGTTGATCTCCTGGCGCTCCGAGGGCTCGACCTCCAGCTCCGGCTCCGTGTTCTTGTCGCTGCGCTGCTTCTTGGTCAGGTGGAAGTGCTCGTGGTCGCCCTCCATGACCGACAGCTTGCGCGTCTTGGCCTTGCTCTTGGGCGCGGGGCGGTACGGAAGCGGCATGATGCGCTCCCCGCGGTGGTTCATCAGGGCGGTCACTGGACGCTGCATGGCCAACATACTGGCTGATAAAATACCGGTATCGGAAAGATATCGAGGTGCGGCCCTCTTCGCCCTTTTCCCTTTGAAAGCGCGAAGGAATGGAAGTGGTGGCGGTGGGTTTTGAGTGGGCGACGGGAGCGAAAGGTGAAATTTAAGCCCGACGCTTCGATGCAAGCAAAAACGCGAGACGAGTTGCCGTGCTGTTTCCGCACTTCTTCCCCTTGCGTCGAGTTCCCCACTGTGGAACAAGGGGCGGGGGCCACTGCCTTGAGAAAAAACTGCACTTGGCTTCAGTATCGGAAATCCTTCCAGAACGGGCGGCCCCAGGAGCGATTTGACCCGGACAAGCGGCGCCGACTCATCCGAGTCACTTGCATTTTGTATGCACAAGTGCAACAAGACGATTTTTTGAAGTGCCCGGAGCAACGAGGGGTAGGGCAACTCGCCTCGAACGAAACTGTACGATGCTGGCGCGATCGCCGCTGCCGCCTGTGGTTGTTAGCCCAGTCATCGCATGGCATGGGTCGATGCTAATGGGACTGCACATGTAGGCGCGAGAAAACTGCGCTGGCTGGCAATATAAACCGAATGCCGCAGAGGGTCTGATATCTTCAAGCCAAATTTGGTGTTACGCACGACACACAGCTGGAAGGCGACGAGGCGAAAAGAACTGGCACCTCGACGCACGTCACTAAACCGACGAGCCGAAATCTCAAGCCATCCTGGCTGGAACTCCAGTTAGGCGTGCTGGCGAGAACACAACTGGTATACTTCGTAGGTGCGAACGTCTTGCCTCGCATCGAGGCTCGATGGAGTTGTGAAGGCGTTCACAAGCTGAAAGGCCACTGAAAGTTTTATGTCGACTTTCAGACCGAAACCCTTTGAAAATCGATTATACGTTTTATAAACCCCAATCGGTTTTAAAAGGGTGTTTACAGGCTGTACAGTAATGACTCGGTCAACAATACTACGACTCGCCGCAGGACTCCTGCCAGGCCCTTTGAGGACCGTGCTGCTCTTTCGGAGAGTTTGAAGCTGTGCCGGTGTCTGCTTCAAACTGACATTTTGTGTCCATCTGAGGTTTCTAAATGTAATTTTATCACGTAATAGTATTTGCCACCAACCACTTCAAGGCAATTTCATTTTGCCTTCGGCAGTTGCTGAGGAGTTGCTCCCGCAACTTGCTAAGCAGTTTTTAACTGCTTGCATTTTTCTCGCTGCCACACATAGACTATAGCTTGATGAGTATCACGTCTGCAGTCCAATAGTAGTGACCTGCGCTCGCTTCACTGCAGTGAAGCACGTCAAAAACTGTTCAGAGGCCTGTTACGATCTGTCGCCATAGTTCACACAATATTTTCTGCCATAGTATAGTTACTTGCGTGATTCTGCTACAAGCAATTTCGTTTGGGACGTCAAACTTTGCGAGCCACTGGCACTGCCAGCTTGGTGCGGCACCAGAACACTTCAACGGTACAGTGTACCGCTAGCCCCAGTTTCCACCAATGAACGTGCTCGTACCGCCTACCCCTGTCCCGAAATGATCGCACCGAACAACTGCCCGACAATAGCGGAGACAGCGCTGGCGGGGGACGTGACGATGGCCAAGAAGGAGTTCCACAAGGTCTACAATGCGCAGGGCGACATAGCCGTCTGCCCACCCAGACGCAGATCCTCGTAGGTACGATAGCCCTGGCAGCTCTTCTACTGCTGGCGGAGCTGTCCATGTTTCGGGGAGGAGGCGTCACGTCGGATTATCTGCACGCGGAGACGGAGGAGGGCGAGAAATTCTACCCGGACGAGATCCTCGAGTCCAAGTGGGCAGACGAGGTGGACGATGCCGACCTGGTGCATCTCAGTCTGCTGCACGAGGCCTGTCTCACCTACAAGGACAGCGTCGTGCCGTGGACCTACGGGCTCAACGGCAAAGTGGCCAAACCCAGCGTCCTCATTGACAAGGACGATCCAGATCTACTCGAAAAGATGCGGCAGTGTCCAGATGTGGACATTTTCCTGCCGCTGGGCATCCGAGGCCACGGATACTGTGAAGACTCCATTGCATACACGAAATGTACGTCGCTCGAAAATGTTTGTTGGTTTGTGGAGTGGGAGACTGATAGTGAGGGTGATTTCTGCAGTTTTGGAGTCTCGACTACTGCCTGCGTGGGCGATAGAGATGAAGTACGAGGACAAGGAGACGGGGAAAATGCTGTCGTACCACGACTTGTGTCCAAAGACGCCCATGATCTTCCTTAACCACTACTGGGACGGCATCCCGGACTCGTCCGACTGGCCGAAGAGTAAACCTATGTACCTCATGCCGAATATCGAAATGTACGAGCTCAAGGCGGAACATTACTGGGGAGTGGACGTGGTGCTCTGCAAGACCGCGATCTGTGCGCGTCGTGTGCGGCTCTGGTATCAACAGGAAGGCAACCCGCGTCAGACTAAGGTGCTGTACACACGACATACGTCCTCAGACGTCGCTATGCTGGCTAGAACCCGCTTGGGCGACGACGCGATCAAGCCGAAGAACTGGTCCGACGTGCAGTTTATCCACGCAGTAGGCACTAGTGTACAGAAGGGGACCAGACCCGTGCTCAATTGCTGGATTGGACGTCCGGATTTCCCCCTCTTCACGTGTACATGCACGAAGATGTCTACAACGGAAACCTCAAGAACCACTATGAAAAGAAGATCGAGGACACGCAGGTCCACATGCACGTCGGTCGCGCCAGCGCTGACGATTTTGGCAAGATGATTGCGGAGTCTGCTTTCTTCATGTGCACGAGTCTGCAGGAGGGTTATGGCCACTACATCAACCAGGCACGTGCTAGCGGTGCCGTGATTGTGTCCACCGATCTACCTCCCATGAATGAGTTTATGACTCCAGAGTCGGGTGTGCTGATCCCCGTGAAGCGCTGGGCGTATCAGGAGCAGATGCTGGGCGGGAATTACAACGGTGAGCATGGTCTGAAGGGGGTAGAGGGCTTCACTGCCGACCTGGATGGTGCTGGAGTGTGCAAGGCCGTGGAGAAGGTGCTATCCATGACCCCGGCAGAGCGCGAGGCGATGGCGGCCCGAGCTAAGAAGCAGTACTTCATCGACCTGAACTTCTTTGCGTCCAAGATGAAGGAATTGCGGGAGATTGCACGCAGTGGGGAAGCACCGCAACTTCGCTCGGAGAAGGACACTGTGTAAGCAGGTTGAAAGCGTCCCGCAGACAAAGTTGGTCTTGTGGCGCGGAGGATTAGGTAGAGGGTAAGAGAATATGCTGCAATAAAAAATGAGAAAGCTTATGTCCGCTGGGGTGCGCTGCCCTCGATCCAAGCTGAAGCCGTCCATCTGGCAGTCACCAAGTTGAAGCCAGATGGCAAAAGATATTTTACCATGCGAAAAACCTTGTCAATAAAACCTCAGATGGACCCAATTGTAAACAACAACAATACGCCGATCCTGAGATTCACTTGTCTAAGCGCGTGACGCACCCAGCTGAGCGACACAGCCAGCTGAGCGACACAGCCCTCCGAGATCGAGACAATGGTCGTCTCCTTCTTGGCATTCGCTGTGACGGCGAGCGTCGAGCAGCGTCCACCTTTGCTCTGTGAGCAAATTGGTCCCATTTCTGTGCCAAATATCGGTTTGTGCGGGTTTCTGAAGCAAGTTTGTGTACGGTTTGTGTACGCCAAGCGAAAATGATGCACCCGACAGCATTCTCCAAAGACCGCCGCAAGCCACAAGCCTCAAGACCCAAAAGCATAGAGAAGACAAAGAAGTCAGCAAGTCGAGCTGAAATCCAAGCCACTTCAACCTCCAGTCAGCCATGCAGTCAGCCAGCAACAAGCCCATGTGGGACGATGACAAGCAGAGCCAGGAGCAGTTCAAGCCGGAGCCGGAGCCGGAGCCGCCACTGCACAGCGAGAGCGACCAATTGGGCGTTCGAACGCTGCTGTCTCTGCACACGCCTCCAGTGATGCGCTCGCCCAACGAGAAGGAGGCAGCGAGACACTTCGACATGCGCAACAGCGCCATCTCACTGCTGAGCACGAGTCCTGGGAGCTCCAGCAGCAGTGACACTGGCAGTGCCGTTACGGACCAGAGCAATGGTCCACACTACATGGCCAGGTATCGAAGCATTACCGAGGTCACATCGGAGCCCATGGTGCGCCGGATGTCCAGTGTGAGCCTCGTGGAGGTCGGCAAGGAGAACCGAGAGGTCAGTGAACGCGGACTTCAAAACTCCAAGCACCTAATGCCGGCTCATGACGCCCAATTGGCGATTCGACCGCCAACGGAGTACTTGGATGACTCGGAGGACGACGAGGTGCGTTACGTCCGCACGGTGGAGATGCCGATCCCGCTCAACACGATGACCCAGGAAAAAGTACATCACAAACGACCGGCACCTTCTCCAGCCAGCGGCCGCTACAACCCGAACGGGACCCAGTACATGTGGAAACGCCAAAACCACGAGGAGGTGCTAGCAACGAAGAAGCCGTTCGCTCGTCGAGGTTTTGACGCGGATGACGGTTGCTTGTCGACACCAACGGGGGCAAGAGCTCGACGCTGGCGAAGCTGGCAAGCAACTTGCTTCAGCAGCTGGAGAATGAACCTGCAGGCACGCTGCTCGTGTACCAGCCGACATGCCTCGATCACCACAATGATTCGCACCAGGAGAGTCGTCAGCGACTCTGTGTGTTGGGTGGCCCAGACGGAGTGCTGCACAAAGACCGGTTCAAAGATCTCAAGTGGGCCAACCTGAACGAGCTGCGTCCGGCTAGGCTGAACGACATCTTGCGTGTTCACACGACCGAGTACATTCAGCACCTCGAGCGAGCATGCGGCAACCTTCCAGAGCAGAACAAAGAGTACTTGGTTGGACCTTTGTACGACAAGAAGAACGACAAAAATGGTGATCAGGAACTCACGTATGACGAGTGGCTCAAGGTAAGCTTTTCTTTTCATGGATGTAAGTGTTGAAGATGGGCTGACACAGTGCTTGTTGTGTTGAAGACCAAGCACGCCCAAAAGTGCTTCGAGGTGGAAGACCAACCGTCAGGTGGCAGCTTCGACATGGATTCGCCAATCTCTAAGAACAGTTATACAGCAGCTCGTATGGCTGCTGGCGCGGTGTGCCATGCGGTCGATAAAGTCCTGAACAACGAGACAAAGTACGTCACCAGAGTTTGTTTCTTCAAGCTCGATAACTCGGCCCTGACAATGGTACTTCGTGACCAGGAACGCATTTGTTGTTGTGCGACCACCAGGCCACCATGCAGGACCCAACGGCTGTGTTGAAGGCGAGGGATTTCATCTTCGTCCCGAAATGTGCACGTGCGGGTTTTGCTTGATCAATAACGTGTGCATTGGCGCATCGTACGCTATGAGCAACTACAGCGCCCCATACTACACTCCACCCGTGCCAAGAAATGCCACCTCGAACTCGTTGCTGGAGTCCCGGAAACGTGTGAGTATTCAGCGTGTTGCCATCGTGGACTTCGATATCCACCACGGCAATGGCACCGAAGAAGTTATTCGCAACCTGATCCCACACAAACAGAACTATCCGCTCCCACCGAGCTGGGCTCCGGTGCAGTTCTCGTCCTACAAGCCATGGCGTGATGAAACAGATCCTGAAAACGTCTTCTTTTCATCCATCCACCTGTACGACGACGACAATTTCTATCCGTGCTCGGGCATGGGCCCGCACGGTTGCTCACTGGAGCTTGAGAAGAGCAAGAACATTGTGAACCTCCCGCTGAAGATGCTGGGTCCCAAGTACTTGGACGAGCGGTTGAAGCTGTCCGCAAAAGCAAAACGGTCGCTCATGGAGCAATCTTGCAAGGCGTTCCGCGACACCGTGACGAAGAAGCTCATCCCAGCGCTGACCAAGTTCCAGCCGGACCTCATCATGCTGTCCGCCGGTTTTGATGGCCATGCCGACGACTTCTACTACTTCTTGAGCGAGGACGACTACGGCTGGGTCACGGAGCAGGTCGCTGCTGTTGCCGAAGAGTAAGTGGCTTCCGAGCTGTGCTGTCCTCACCCCTTGACTAACGTTTTGTTGCTGTAGTTGCTGCGATGGCCGGATCGTTTCGGTGCTCGAGGGCGGCTACAACGTGGTGCCATCCAAATCCCAGCGTCCGCGGACCAAGGCGCGTAATTCCGCCATCTCCAACTTCCACTACGCGGCCAGGTTGCACCACCGCGCCGTGGACGAGGAGCTCAACACGTACGGCTCGCTTGCGAGATCAGTGGCGTCACACGTCACAGCTTTGTTGCGCGCGTCGCAGGAATAGTGTACCACACGTAACCCCTTCTAACTTGTTTAAGCATCCTTGCGACCTTTCGATCCGGGAAGCTATTTGGTCGTTTCGGCAATCTATTTGTAAGCTAACCGTGCCAAAAAAGCAAGGCGCCACATTCGCCTCTTTGATCGGTCGGCCATGTCGGAGCGCAAGGCCGTGATCAAGAATGCAGACATGCACGAGGACATGCAGCAGGACGCCGTGGACTGCGCCAGCCAGGCGCTGGAGAAGTACAACATCGAGAAGGACATCGCCGCCTTCATCAAGAAGGAGTTCGACAAGAAGTACAACCCCACGTGGCACTGCATCGTGGGCCGCAACTTCGGCTCGTACGTGACGCACGAGACCAAGCACTTCATCTACTTTTACTTGGGCCAGGTGGCCATCCTGCTCTTCAAGTCCGGCTAGGAAGATTTCCAAGGAGATATACTACCGTAATACTAGTATTTTAGATCGACTTACTACATCAACTGCAGACGCTACTACAGCGGCCTACGAGAGCAAACTACTGACTGCACAAGATGCGCGAGCTGTGGCTGAACACGGCCGAGGTGGAGAACGCGACGCCTCTGGCCTCGCTAACTCGTATCGAGGTGCTCGATTTGGCGCTCACACCTCCGAAGACGGTGGAAGGTATCCCGAAGCAGCTGGAGTTGCAGTCCATTTGGATCCCGGAAGCAGTGGAGTGTAAACCGCTGCGTGACCCTCCCAACTCCCCGCGGCTGCACGCCATTTGGCACCCGGGCGACTACAACTGCCTGTGGACAGACCACAAGTTTTGAGCCCAGCAATCGAAAGGTGTGATCAAAATGTATTGCATCAATCATGGTGCTGGAGCTGAAGTGGATGGTTCTTACAGACTGTGTTTGCAGGCACTGCTGCTTACTTGGGTCCGGCTCGAGTCGGGGTTCCAGCCATCGTATTACACGCCACTGGTTGGATTTCTTGGCAAGTTTAAGCGCGAGCCGCGTGAATATCTCGTGCTGCCTGCCGCCGTTGGTCGAGACCAAAAGCCAATTGATGACCGCAATTTTTTATGTCCGTTTGTCGTGGAAGTTCGCAACGCGTGGCCCAGACTTCCCTTGTGCTGGTTTGCATCCAGCCATTGCACCACTTCGAGGTGTCCCTTGCCCGCTGCTACTCGGAAGGCGTACTCGGTGCACCCTCGCTGCGATTCGCATGTAGCCATCGCACCACCTCGAGATGTCCTCGCTCAGCCTCGAACGTCATCGCGTCCGCCGTACAGCCATCCGTTCTGTTGTCATGCAGCCACTTGACCACTTCCAGGTGTGCAGCGTGTGCGTACCTGTGGTATGCATGAAGAACCAGAGGTGTCGGTGATCTGCTGCGTCGTCGTCGTCTGGCCGCTTCCAGCACGCCCCAAGAGCAACACGATTTCATCGGCAACACCACCAGTCGCAGGTAGTGTGCTGCATCTCTACCGGTAGCAAACACAGACTTCAAATGTTGATATGTCAAGCCGGACATGCACCTCTCCATATCCAGAGTTATCTTGGCGGTTGAAATGGGGTACTTTGAGTCAGCACGCATATTGTAATAAATTTTCAAAAATCAAAATGCGTCCTTCTCACAGATACTTTACCCCTCTCTCTCAGAAAGAAGAAAATATTGTTCGCGATGATGTACGACACGCTCAGGCTGCCAGTGTCAGCGTCTGCCCAAGCTGGCCGCGTCCTTGACGAAGGAAAGGCGGCAGTGTGTTGGTAAATCTGCAGCCACGTGGGTCGAGAGCCCCGTCATGGAGTTTCCAGAAGAGTTGCCCACCGAGTTTACGTACAAGGAGCAATTGTTTTACGTACGCAAATGCTACCCGCCGTACTACGAGATGATTATAGAAAAACTAGAGGTGGTCGCTGCTGAAGTTGTGGTGACAGTCACCGGAGCACCAGGTAAGTCAGTGGTCAAATTTACCCTCGAAGTGTCATCGCCGTCGACTAACCCTCTGCTGTGGCGCGCCATAGGAATCGGCAAGTCTGTTTTCTTTGGCTATTTCTTCGAGCGATACAGGTTGGAAAACCCGAATGTCACGATCATTACAGCCTCCTTCCAGAAGGTGGATAATACGTCGACCGAAATGATGAACGTGGTTGTGTGGAGAGGCACCGAACGCATCGGGATGGCTCAGACAAAATCGGAAATGGAAGATCTCATTAAAGAAGCCAAGAACCAAGGAGCAAAGGATGACGTGCTTTACCTGTACGATGGATCGCCTCGTACAGTCCCGCCCCGCACGAAAATGGTCTGTTTTACGAGTCCAAGTGAGGTGTGGTTCAATAAGCTCAAGAAACGAAGTTCTTGCCCAAAGCTGACAATGCCGCTGTGGGAATTTGAGGAGCTCCAATCTGCCGCCGAAGAACTGAACCTTGCGATGACGGTACCAGTTGTGTTCGGGCCCACGCTGAATCGGGCAGGAAGAAGGATCACAGCAACCGATGAGTCCGAGGACATGTTTTTGGTTGCAGATCAACTTGAGCAACGCTACATTATTTTCGGTGGCATTTCTCGTGAATGCTTATCGACGGACGCGGAATTCGTTGAGGACCGGCGACAATTGATTGAAGACACTATCAAAAGTTTCGAGCAGATCGACTAGATACGGTTCGTTCTTTTACCGTGGAGGGCGAACAAACTCGCCACTGCATATGTCACTACGTGCCGAACCCTGTGAACCCGTTCATGGAGTACACACTTGCCGAGCCCACTTTATTTGTGAAGAAGCTGCTGGTGGAGCGCTTGGGTGGACTCGTTGCTGACACGAGGAATGCAATTATTGCCTGTTTGCGAGTCTGTTCAGATGCTGCTTCTTTTCGTGGGATTTTATTCGAGATTGGTGTTCACGAGCTATTGAGCTCAGGATGTGATTTTGCAGCAAGGCCGCTTTGCACTGCTATCTCAAAGTCTAGGATGTTCAAGCTGAAAAAGTCGACTCCAGCCAAGAAGGGTGAGCGCTATTGCTTGTTTGACCGCAACTTTTCCGCGTCGATATTGTTGAGTGGTCCGTACTACGTACCGAGTGCGGAGAATTTTGTGACCATCGACTCGATCTATTACTACCCTTCCTCCCTTCCAAGTTTTCGCAATACAAGAAAACTATTGCTATTCCAGATGACCGTGGCAAAGACTCACCCAGTAATTGGCAGATTCCGGACAGCAGTCCGGACGGCGACCATACAGAGTGACTTAGCCATGCCAGAAAAAATCGGGCCAATCAGCGTCAGATTATTCATTCCGGATGACAGTGAATAGGTTCAAAATGCAATTCAATGAATTGGTAAAAGCTGTATCAATTAAATAAATTGCGAACGAATCAGTGGCTACCGGTTTGCGACAGCCCGCTTCTTTTCTCACTCAGCAATTTTCGCGCGTACCCCTCAAGCTCCACAATGGTGCGTCCTTGCCAAGAACCTTTGCCCCCGTAGCTCAGCGGGAGAGCGGGAGACTACGTCTCCAGGCCGCTGGTTCGAATCCGGCCGGAGGCAACCTTAACCTGTTAACTGTGCTGTGCGTTTGTGTCTTTGCTGTGTGTGTTTTATTTATATATTGATGCGAACTGTGGCTATAGTGTACTGTTTGTGCTGCGTGTATGCTTTGCTATGTGTATTATGTTTGTGTGTGGGCTATGCAATGTGTATGGTGTGTGCTGTTTGAGCTGCGAGTGTGTTTTGATGTGATGTCTGTATTCTGCTTGTTTGTGTACTGTGTTGTATGTTTGCGTTGCTGCTGGGAGTCGTACGCGTGTATGCGTGCTACGTAAGGTCTACCGCTGACCACAGGTGCGACGCAGGTGTGCATGCGTCGAGAGCAGATCCACTGGACTTCAGCGCAAGATACTGAGCAGCAAGCGAGCGGTACGCGTCGGGATGTGATGTCCGCAGCTGCCGCCAGCGCTTCCGTAGCGACGACACTTTGCGAGTGGGCTTCTTGCTGTTGAAGGCGTGGAGGCGCTCATTGGCTGTGGTGTCCATCGCTACTGCAAGCGTCCATAGCGAGTCTTTCCAGCTTCTGTGTGCCTCCAAGCCTGCTGCGCCGCAACGAGGGGGTTCCTGCTGTATCTCGAACGGCTTCTGGTACAGTATCATCATAATATTTACTGCTGCTTTTGCCTCTGCTCGCTGATTTTGCTCCTTCTTCCCCTAACGGTCTGCCAGATTTGATTCGTGTACCAGTTCAAAAGGCATCCTGCAAGCGAGGTTGCTGTGGCTGGAGCAGGGACGCCAGGGACCAAGATGGCGGGTTGCAGTTCGAGCCTTTCGGTTGTTCGCTCGTCGCCTGGTGGTGGCACAAGTAGCTGGGCTTGCGCATCTTCGAGGCGGCCAAGCCTCTCGTTAATACTGACGGGCTCCGTCAGCATGTTTTCAAGCGTGGAAGACAGCAACGTGTCGCGTCCAGCGACCACATCACCGACCTCTGCGTGGTTGCATGTTTGCCAGTGCGCTTGCAGGTGAGCTCCCCATGTATAACACGTCCTCATCGAGATACTGGAGCCCAGACGAACATTCGTAGCGGCGATTCCGCGCGCAAACTCGTACTGATAACGCGATACGAAGGCTGGAGTACTTGTTGTTTCTGTAGCAGGTACAACCGTTTCCAAGTATATCAGCAACGAGGCAAAGGTGGAATCGACGACATCCAACGCGACATTGCAGCATGTATCCTGGAAGCCCAGCACGTGACGGAACAGCTCATCGCGGAGGGTGACGAGTTGCTCATACTCGAGAACCGACAACAGCTGCTGCACATCTCGTATCGAAGGTGATGATACAGGTAATTCTGGAGCTTGATAACCTGCTAACACCTTTGCTAGACTCTGATCTTCTTTTGTAGTGGTTCCAATGTAGGCAAACGCATTGGTAAGCGATTCCAGAAGCCAAGCCCCGCACGTTGAGATCAACTGGATCGCCAGCTTCGGAGACGCGTTAGCGTACGCAGCGGCACCACGGCGAATCGAGTGGCTCGTCATGCCGGGAGTCACAGCCTGTCGAGTCGAGGGTGGCATAGCCTTCAAGGTATCCCGGATTACTTCGGTAATGTAGCTTGCAATATTTGGTCTCTTCCTCTCTCTCTTTTGTGGTGGTTCGATACTAACGTCGTCCTCCTCTAACAGCTTTCCCCAGTACATGACAGCTTCTTCTTGGGAGTATGGCTGGTTTCCAGATAGATCCGACTCAGCGAAACGCGGCGCGAAGGGGAACAAATATTCAGATGGTTCATCGTAACAAATGAATAGAAGTCCAAACGCGTGAAGCATGCACTGTTGCCATCTACCTGGTGCCTTGTATAGCGACACACCCTGTACCACTGACGTCTTAATACGCGCTATATGCAGGAAAAGCTCCCCAGAAGCCGCGATTGAGAGTTGATGTTTTCGAGCAAAGCAGGTGTCGACTGCTCTTCCGAAGGTATGCCACATCATAGTCAATAGAGCAGCGTCGTGAACAGACTTCAGCCCCGTGGCTACGTCAGCATGCACCACTAGAAATTCCACAAGTACACTTAGAGCTTCAACAGTACACCCCGGAGCAGCGTTAGATTGAACATTTGCGCGCAGGTTGCGCTCCTCGATGTGGCTCGCCATTTTGTCCCGAATTTTGGCAATTCGTTTCGGGTCATCTAGCGATTTATTGTACCGCTCACGAAGCATGTTCACCACTTGTGAAAAGTAGCCTAGCGCGGTTGACTTGGCTAGTAAACCATCAGCTGCTCGAGCTTTATTGCTTTTCTTGGTCTGTATGTAAATCGAAAAAGCTGTTAGTGGTGAAGGACTTGAGTTTGTTTTGGAACAGCTGGTGACTGTTCGAAATAGTGAAAAAGCAACCTGAACGAGCCGCATTAATATTTGTGGTCACCTCCGGAAGCGTTTGGAGAACGCTGAGGAGGCGAAAACTGTGGACATAACGCAGATTGCGACGGGTTTTTGGCTTAGATTCCTACGCAAGGTGCTTGCTACACATGACGAGAAGAAGAAACGACCGTGGCTTAAGCAGACGCTTAGATCCATTCCGCAGTTTGTGTGGGGCGCTGATCTCGACCCTCTCTACGCGATGTCGTGAGAAGTGCCCGATTGGTTTTCGTGTCGGTGAGCGTCCTGACGTTGGAGCTCCTGATTTCGCAGTCTGAGTTACAGCGTTACAACGTTTTCAAACGACTGCATGTATAGTCAGAAAGCTCAAATTCGTGTTCTCATTTTTCTTGTTGCACGATTTCTTGGTTCCATTCCGACGATAGTAGTATATTGCACGCGGCCGGGTTGACCAGATTTTAATCTTGTTTGCAATTTTTGTGTCTCTTTTGAGTGGACGGCTACATTTCTACATGAGGACGCACTTGTCCTGGTCTCCGCCAGCTAGTCCTGTAGCAACAGCTGCTGTGTGGGCCGTCTCGGCGTGTTGAATCAGAGCGTTTACGTTCGGAAACACAGCTCGACACTGCGGACACACTTCACTACCAGCAGACACGCCAGTCGAGCCCGCAGCTCTAGCAACTGGCTGCGACGTCCTTCTCGAGTCAGAGGCGTCCGGATGCGCACGATTGACGTGCGCAATGAGCTGACTCACGTACGCGAACTTCTGCTGACACATGGGGCACTCCTGCGAGCTGGTGGTAATCGCACTTCCTGCCGCCCTGGCGTTCTGCACCAGCGACGTAACCACCGACTTTGTGCCGCTCACTACCGATGCAGCAGCGTGCTGTGCATTCTTCTGCAACTGCGACGTCTGCTTCGCTTTCGCAGCGCTGGAGCTTCGCGGCTTGAAGCCCCCGAGCCACTGCTGTCTGCTCGCTTGGCGCTTGCTCTCGCAGTCGTGGTCGGCCTCGAATCTGTGCTTGAGACACACGTCCTGGCTGCATTTGGAGCAGTGGAACTGGTTGGACGCGAGCAGAACGTCTCTGCAGCCCTCAGCGGCGCATCTTTTCTTCTTGGGCTTCTTGGGCTTCTGCTGCTGCTTGAACTTCTCGCGCGTGCATTGGCCCACGCGCACGTGCTCGTCCCACACGGCGTTGACGTCCTGCTCGGCCGTCCAGCGGATCAGTTGCTTGCACACGGGGCACTTCATGACGCGTCGGTCGTGGCTGCCGGCCTGGGGGCACTCGTGCGCGTCATAGCTGCGGTGGTCCAGACAGAAGACGCCGCTGCAGCAGTCGCACTTAAACGGGAGGAAATCCTGCTGGTGGCAGGCGGGGACGGAGCAGTGTGCGCCGATGTCCATAGCTAATTGACCGAGAGTGATGGTCCGCGGTATCAGAGCAGAATGCGGAATGAGCTTCGACTTCGAGGGAGTTGCCTTTTCAGTGACATGTGGCAGTCTATCGAGGGAAAACGAATCACTGGATTTTCTATGTGGAACTGTCGAGAAGCATACTCTTTTCCTCCAATCGCAGTTCACGATTACAAGCTCAAGACGAAGGCGTCGGACGCTGATGCACCAGGAAGTGTCGGTGAGTATGGAGTTGGCTGCGGATGTGGTATGTACTGTATTGACTTTGCAAGGGGAGTTGTTACGTTTCAGGTGCAGGTTTTAAGGCTGGCGAAGGTTTTGACGTTCTCCCGGAGAGTCTAAAAGTTGCTGTTCGCGTTTGGCAAAGTCTTTGATGTCAAGCATGGCCAGCATGAAGAACTTGGCGTCCTCGTTGAAGTGAACTCGTGCTTGTGTCGCGATGGCCATGCGGCCGTTTACTGTCGTGGACGAGCGCGCTTTCAGCACGGCTGTGCAAAGGTCCGAGTGGTGGTAACTTGCTTCTGGTGGTGAAAGCAGCAACTCGTCTTCTTGTACCGGACTTGGTTGCTGAGTTGTAAACGACACACCCTCTGAAGACCCCGTGACTAGCTCGTTCATGGGGTAAGCATCCCCTGTCACGATGACGCCACCTGAGGCTCGCGCGAGCTCCAAACAATCGCTGCTAGCTGTCGGACAAACGAAGAACGCCGCATTGCTGAACGCCCTCGCAAATTTCAGCTGGCTCAGGGCTCCATCTTGGTGGTGTTGTCGGCCGGAAATGATCTGTACAATCTTTCACCGTCGGTAGGTTTGCCTTGGTGATACTGGCTCAAAACGTACACATCGAGCGGCGGAAGCTCTTTCGCGTGAGAGTTCCAGCAGCTAATCACATCCTGCGTACTCTGTGACGTGATATTCCAAGTCGTGTGAGCGAAGCGAGCGTCCAAAAAGTGCGTTGCGTTCTTTTCAGAAACTGCTTCGTCACCGAGAATCCTCTGCGCGAAGTTGACCGGATCGACCGTCACTTGGCTGATGTACATGACTCGAGTTTTCTTGACCATTGTGCTGTCCGTACCTTCATCTTCATCTTCTGCAGCCAAAAATGCTTCACATCTTCCTCACAGCGTCTAGTTCGACACAACACAAGATCTGTAAGTGCCAAAACCGACCGTGTAAAGCCATCGCGCGAGACCATTTCGCCCTCTAGACCTGGCGTCATGAGGTAGACAGGCTTGGTAGCTGGCCACGACGTCAGCTTTGTAACTTTTAGAACGTGCTCAGGTGACAGGAAGAGCATGGGTGTGTGTGGACACATTTCCAAGTAGCTTGTCATCTCTCGTGAGTTGACGTCGTACATTTTCGCGTCAAAAGCCCAATCCGGTAGAAGTCGCGACTGCAGGAACTTGAGCGGCCCAGCAACAGCAGCACAACCGGCAGATCCGCGTGACGAGGACGGCAGGTAAATATCTGCATCGGCACATTGGCTCAAAGCTTCAAACAGTCTCGGGTCGCTCTGGTGGAATAGTGAAGTACTGAAATGGGCATTGGGGGTCGGTAGATCCGCGTCGTTGCCCGGTGCCGCGAAATTCCACGGCAATACCGTGTCATTTTCAGCCTGACAGGCGTCTTGCAAGAAGCTCAGATGCAGCATATCGTCGGACGAAACATGTCGATCGAGGTCGTCAAATGCTTCCAGGAAGTTTTGCTGCGTGTGTAGAGTGATGAGTTCGCACACAAAGGTGAAGACACCCACGACTAGGAGCAACGCCACCAGCGAGTGCAGCCATCGCGTCCGGTCTTGCCAAAAGGGCTTGGAGATCAATGGTTTCTTCATGGACCTGTCGAGTTAGAAGGATATCCGTTTCTGAACGTCGCTTGGAATTGAAATCTCTCTAACTCTAGCGAAGCCCTCATGGTGGTCAGCTGAAGGTGGGTACAGACACTTCGTGGCCAAGGACTGCTGCTAAATTTCTTGTGAAGCAGTTCAAATGTTTAGAAGACAACAATCTGCATGAAGGTTAAAGGTCCAGATAATGAGTGTCTCGCCGAGGAGGTTGTAAACTTCGAGGAGGAAAAAAACGAATGGGTTCGCTACATCAATCTTCTTGCAGGCGCTATCGACGAGGTTTCTGTCACCTAATTAATAATACCGCAAGAATGACAGAATCGTGCATACCATGCATTGTTTTATTATGCAGTTCAAATGCTTGAAACTCCTGTGCGTGCAGATAGCACTTGACCCCACTACTTCATTCACCTCACGTGCTAGCGCCCTAGCTGCACAATTGACAGGTACGACGGTACATTTCAGAAAGTGCAGGTGCAGTGGACTGCCAAATAGTCATCTTGTTCCAAACGCGCAATGGTGTTCAGCGTCGCAGAGCTATAGTTGCCGCTCTCGTAGGGAGAGTAGGCCAATTGAATGCATTCGCCATTCTTCATCAGCGAAACAGTCTGGCCACCGTAGCCTGACGATGGGACGCAGTTCACGACGGTGGCAATGTTGTAAAGACCACAACGGTGAATTTTCACCACGTTTTCTTCTTCGTCCACGGTAAAATCGTCGGCCTCGACCGTTTTCCAGCATAAATTCGAAGTGCTGCCATTCTTGGTTGAACCAGAGAGTTGAATTGATGGAAGCACTTGACCAGCGTCGAAATCCCCACGGAATCGCTCCAACTCGTCCTGCTGGTCTCGCAGCTTCGATTCCAGCATATCAATTCTCTCCACCGAGACCGGATCCAAGTCGAAAGTGAACTTGGCCATTCTCGTCGAGCGAAGAACACGGATTGTTACCGCAAGTGTTAGTCGCATGCCACCTCCGTTCACAGCTTCCAGCTCTCGCTGCACATCATCGTCTCCTTCCAGTTGGCAGTCCAATGCATCTTGGAAACACTACAGACATTGGAAAATACGTTAGGTTTCCGAAACCTGTAGACATCCATTTAAAACTTACCTTGATGTAATCGATCGCAGATGCGTCCGTAATGGTGTCCAGACGTCACGTAGTCTGCTTTTACCATGGCACCCTTGTACCTATTTCAGACAAAATACAACCCAACACGTCAAATGAGTGGCGAAAACGGTAACACACTTGATCTTGCATCTAACCATTGCTTTTTGCTGACTCTGTCCTCCATCCAGATGCTCATCTTGCCGTTCTTGCGCTGGATCACATAGCGGTACGACGTCGAGGGCGAAGATGTGAAAGTTGTAACACCTTCCACTTCCATATCTTGAGTTGGCGCCATGATCCAGATGAGCCGTTGCAATAGTGTCGTCAACAAGCCCACAACGAAGGTTCTTCTCTGCAATCTTTGTTTTCACTCGTCAGATGAGTTGTGAGCTCCTCGAATTCACTCCCACAACGAGAAGGAATACCGTTAACCGTGAACTTGGGGAGCTCTCCTTCCCAGAGAGAACATGGGGACAGGGAACGCTGCCGTACTTACGAAAGGGTAACCCTTCTTGCGAAAGTAATCCCCGTTGGAGCAGTTGCGTGGGCAAAAGTTACCAACATGCTACTTCAAACGCTAGCAGTAGAAACCTTTACACGTAAGCGTAGAACAAAGGAAGTGAATGTTTTTAGGAGTGCAGCTCCACTACAAGTTGAGACTAATACAAACATTCATTTCCCGTGACGCTACAAACGCACTACATCCGTAGCATTGGCCCACAATTGATCGCTAGTTTCCGAGACGCAAGATCGAAAGGTAAGAGGTACCAGTAGTGCCACTCGGGCTGAATACTGTCAACTTATCCGTTTCCTCCAAACGCTCAACAACATTCAGGTACGCGGAGCTGCTGTAACCTTGACAATATCCAACCTTTACCTCTTGAATGACTTTGCCATTTTTCACCAATTGGACGTAGTCTTTGTGTCTTGCCATAGTCGTCACGGTTGCTCCAATACTGTAAACTCCCCACCAACCTTAACTGCACCATGCACATCAGTGGAGACGACTCCATTCATATAATTCCAGCGCAAGGTGGTGTTGCAAATACTTTCATTGGCCGTGAGTTGGATAAACGGAGGTGCCTTACCTCCGTTAAGCTCTCCACGAAGTCTTTCCAGCTCTTCTTGCTGGTCGCGCAGCTTTGACTCCAATACGTCAATCCGCTCGACAGAGACCGAGTCGAGATTGAATGCGTACTTGGCCACCCACGTCGAGCGAAGAACCCGAATCGTAACAGCAAGTTCCAGACGTAGGGCTCCACCCGTCAATGGGATTAATTTGCGCTGCACATCACTGGCACCATCGAGATGGCTATTCAATGAGTCTTGAAAGCACTATTCACCGCCAAAGCACAATCACATTCAGGTTGCGAGAAACCAAAGCAATTTAATCTTGATAGAACGGTTCGGTTACCTTAAGGTAGTCGGCTGCCGATGCATCTGGAATAGCGTTGGGAGATGAAACATAGTCGTCTTTGGTCATATCACCCGTGTACCTACACGCAAAACACAAACGTGTTTATAACATTAGTGAATACTATTCACGCACTCTACTGTAGTCTTCTGGCTGGCACGTTGCTCCCAGCGAGGTGAACACGGCTGCATCCAATCAGCTGAGCCTCGGTCTCACCCGCAAGTCGATCGTGCTACTACAGAATCACGGGAATATTTTACCACTTGGCAAGGACAAGAAACTAGCGGTGGTTGGACCGCATGCGAAGGCAAAGCGTGCGCTTTTAGGCCATTACCTGGGTCAAATGTGTCATGGGGACTACCTGGTACCACACGGTCAAAAATGATGACGAACCATTGCTCCTTGGTAACTCGGTCTTCCATCCAAATGCTCAGATCGTCGCTCTTCAGTTCGAGAATGTATCGGTAGGACTTCGAAGTGAACGAAGTGACACCCTCAACCGCAATATCTTGGAGTGCCATCACGAAAATTGTTTTGGGCTTCTTCGGTGTTGTCTTCACCCCGAAAAATGCGTTGTGAGGTCTTTTGGCAAGTTAACGGGTGGACATCTGCGAAAGTGCCTTGGGGATGAGGACTTTCAACCGTCGGAATTCATCCTCGCCTTTAGTCCCAACAAACTTATTCGATAGCAAAAGCAATCAGATCGAGCGAACAGCGCGGAGTGTTGAACTCCGTAAATCGATCTTCTTGCAATCAATTGTAGTATCGAGACCATTCTTTTTTGTTTTACCAGCAGTTCAAAGTTCCTGTGATCACTCGGGGCCTACTTCGAAGTATTAACTGTTCTCGCAGATCACTTGGCCTTGACCTCTGAGTGCTGTAGCTGCACAATTGAGAGGTACGACGCACTACCGACATTGCAGGAGCACCTGAACGTCAATAAAGCATCTTGTTCCAACCGCGCTATGGTGTTGAGCGTCACAGAAATATGGTGTCCGCTCTGGTAGGGACAGTAGACCATTTGAGCGCATTCGCCGTTTTTCATGAGTGAAACAGTTTGGTTGTGTCCAGATGGGAAGCAGTCCACGACTACGGCAATGTTGTAAAGGCCAGCATAGTGGGTTTTCACCATAGTGCCGGCTTCGCTCACGGTGAAATCGTCGACCTCAGCCTTATTCCAGATCAAAATCGTGCTTGTCGTATTCTTTGTTGAAGCCGTTAGTTGGATGGATGAAAGCACTTGGCCAGGCTCAACATTTTGACGGAGTCGCTCCAACTCGTCCTGTTGGTCTCGCAGTTTGGATTCCAGGATATCAATTCGCTCCACTGAGACGGGATCCAAGTCGAAAGTGAACTTTGCCACTCTCGTAGAGCGAAGAATGCGGATTGTTACTGCAAACGTCAGTCGAGTGCCACCTCCCAGCTTAACTTCAAACTCTCGCTCCACATCATCGTCATCATCCAATTGGCAGTCCAAAACATCTTGAAAGCACTACACATTTGGAAAATGTGAGAGCTTCTGAGACTAGCAAAGTTTATAGACGTTAATTTACAACTTACCTTGAGGTAATCCATGGCAGATGCGTCCGTAATTGTGTTACCGGACGTCACGTAGTCTGCTTTAGCCATATCCCCTTTGTACCTGTTGTGAAGAGAACAAATTCAGACGACTCAACACGTCAAAAGAGTGGATATGGTGATGAAATTCTCTTTGCTGCATCGTACCATTGCTTCTTGCTGATTCTGTTTTCCATCCAGATGCTCATCTTCTCGCCTTGAGCTGAATTACATAGCGGTACGATGCGGGGGCGAATATTTAAAAGTTGTAACACCTTCCACTTCCATATCTTGAGCTGGAGCCATGGTTCAGACGACGTCTACTCTGCAGGTGTGGCTTCTACCCGTGAAAATGGTTTGTGCTTCTCTAACGAATCAGAGAAATCGCGTGATCAAAACCTGTCAGAAAGCTACAAGTAGAAATTTCCAAGCGCAACCTTGAAGTTGGAAATTCAAGAAAAAAGGATTGTTGTACTACATTAGTTGATGCAACTTCGGTTCAGAGTTATGACGTACTTCGAAGTACGCATTAGGCGAAATGCGTAGTGTTTAGATGTTCTGCTCTCTTGAACAGTTGTAGAGTTGATATTGCTACATTTTTATTTTAAGTCGATTTATCCCACAAAGAAGGCTTTATCGTGTTATTTTCTCCTCTACTTTTGCAGAAATGATAATGAGATCTCGAAAAGATCGATGAAGTACTTCCACAGACCAGCATGTTCGAAGATTTTCCACGATTGAAGCGTTTGAGTCCAGGGACGGTCAAAATACAAGTTTCATAAATCCAGTCATTGGTTTGTGGCAGGGCGCTTCAGCACTATCTTCACCCAAGAAACCAAACTAGATCCTGCTGGGGGCAATGCTATCCGTCGACGTATTACAACGCGGATACCTGACAGACATAGCTTCTCTCCTCTTCCGAGCATACAATGCAGCTCAATTAATTATCAGACCGTGCTTAATGCATCTATTGCATGTCTGTATCTGACCTGGACGCGCATAGTTCACGACACCACCGAAACTGAAAAAGGCCCACTGCCCGCTTTTGACGCATCACTCGACTTCCTCCCAACGTTGATCGGCGGGTGAAGTTGGTCCAACCTTCAGGTCCATGTAACGAAAGTGTGTAAGACCTACTGTTGATAGAATTAATTTCCCCCAGAGCATACAAGTCCGAGGTCAGCTGTGTATTTGGCCACGTCGAGAGTAGAAAATGAATATCGACTGTCAACTGCAGTCTCAGTGCACCCACTACCTTCTTGTCCCGTTGACGTGCTCTGTGTGCGGCTGGTGTCTTCCAGCTCACAACGTTGTCCATACGGTAATTTGTTGCAGGAGGTGTGTAGAAGATGTGTTTCAGAGGTTGACAACAGTCAACTGAAACCAACAAAGCTACCAAATGACAAGCACGAGTCCGTTACCGACCAGGTCTCTATTAACCCCAATCCATAACAATCGAAAAGACCATTCATTGTTTTTACCATTCTCCTATCATTGCTCGGACTCAGACACATAACAATATTATTATTCATTCAGATAGCACTTAAACCCACTCCCCAACTTCATTCCTCTTTTAGCGCCAACTGCACAATTGACAGGTACGACACGTCTTCAACACCGCAGGTGCATGACACTGTCAATTGATCGTCTTGTTTCAAACGCGCAATGCTATTCAGCGTCGCTGAGTAGTTCTGGTCGTCTTGGTAGGGACAGTAGATCATTTAAACGCATTGCCCATTCTTCATTAGCGAAATATTCTGGTTGTAGTCAAATGGTTTGCAGTTCACGACTACGGCAATTGTGTAAAGACCAGAACGGTGAACTTTCACCATATCGCCTTTTTCGCTCACAGTGAAGTCGCAACTCTCAGCCTTGTTCCAGATCATGGGGCCGTCAGAAGTGCCCGAACGGGTGAGTTGGATGGATGGAAGCACTTGGTCAGCCTTAAAATCTTCAAAATCGCAACGGAGTTTCTTCAACTCGACTCCCAATTTCGATTCAAGCGTGTCAATTCGCTCCATCGCGTCTCGTATTTTCGATTCGACCACATTAATTCGTTCAACCGAGACAGGATCCAAGTCGAAAGAAAACTTTGCCACTCTCGTAGAACGAAGAACGCGGATTGTCACCGCAAACGTCAGTTGCATACTACCTCCCTTCACACCTTTCAAATCCCGCTGCACATCACCGTCTCCTGCCAATTGGCAGTCCAAAACATCTTGGAAACACTGCAAATTTGCACTATGTTAGGTTTCCGACGCCGGCAAAACCTGTAGACATCAATTAGCAACTTACCTTCATGTAGTCGATCGCAGATGCGTCCGTAATGGTGTTTCCAGACTTCACGTAGTCTGCTTGTACCTATTTCAAAGACAAAATACAACCGAGTCGACATGTCAAATGAGTGGCGAAAACGTTAACTCACTTCCATCTTGCATCGAACCATTGCTTTTTGCTGACTCTGTCCTCCATCCAGATGCTCATCTTGTCGTTCTTGAGCTGGATCACATAGCGGTACGACGTCGAGGGTGCAGATGCGAAAGTTGCAACACCTTCCACTTCCATATCTTGAGTTGGCGCCATGATCTACACAACTGTTGGTGAAAACAGGTTGTGAGCTCCTGGAATCCACTCCGCGATGGACAAAAAATGCCGAATGGTGGCATAATTCCGAAAGTGATCCGTTCGAGCAACTGCGTGGTCCAAAGCTACCAAAAATGCTACTACAAATACTACAGTACCAGTAAAAACTTTACCCGTAAACGCACAATGGAACGAACGGTTTTAGGAGTGCCGCGCCACATGTAAAAGTTGACACAACTTCATTTTCTGTGATGCTACAAACGCACTACATCCGTAGCATTGGTCCACATTTGATCGCTAGTTTCCCAGACGCATGATAGACAGGTTAGAGGCACCAGTAATGCCGTTCACACTCAAAACTGCCAACTTATCCGTTTCCTCCAAACGCTCAACAGCGCTCAGGTACACAACGAGCTGTTACGACCATTGAAATATCCAGGTCCTGCAGCTTGAATGACCTTGCCATTTTTCAGCAATTGAACAGATTGATTGTGTCCCGGCGAAGTTGTCACGTTAGCGGCAACGCTGTAAACTCCCAAAACTTTAACTGCACCTTCCACATCAGTCGAGACGAATCCATCCGTATTGATCGCGTTCCAGCGCAGGAACTGATCGCCGACTCTTTCATTGGCCGTGAGTTGGATATACGGAGGTGCTTTACCTCCATTAATCTTTACCCGAATTGTTTCCAGTTCGTCTTGTAGGTCGCGGAGCTTCGATTCCAACACGTCAATTCGCTCGACTGAGACCAGGTCGAGGTCGAATATGTACTTGGCCACCCACGTCGAGCGAAGGGCCCAAATTGTAACAGCAAGTTCCAGCCGAACTGCTCCACCCGTCAATGGAATTAACTTACGCTAACTGGCACCTTCGGGGTCGCTATTCAGCGAGTCCTGGAAGCACTATCGGACATCAAAGCAATCATATTCGGAGTTACTTGAATCCAAAACAATCTAATCCAGAGTATACCGATACCTGGATGTAGTCCGCGGCCGATGCTTGTGCAATAGTGTTGGCAGATGAAATATAGTCCTTCTTGGCCATACCACCCTTGTACCCGCATACAGAAAACAAATTACAATTGAAAGTAAGTAGTCTTGAAATGATCAAGCGGTAGGCATGAGGTGAACCATTGCGTCTTAGTTGTTTGGTTTTCCATCCAAATGCTCATCTTGTCTCTCTTCAGTTCGAGAACGTATCGGTAGGATGTCTTGGGCGCCGAAGCGAACGCAGTGACACCCTCCTCCACGATTTTCGGGAGTGGTGGTACCATCATGGAAAGATCCATTACACTTCAAAGCTCTTCGGTTTGCGGGCGGACGTTGTCTTCACCTACAAAAATGCGTTGTGAGGCCTCCTCAAACGTTAATTTTTGCACGTCGGCGAACTTTAAACGTGCGTTGAGACTTTTTCTCGGAAATCATCCTCGACTTTCGTCTGGACAAACTTCTTCAATAGCAACATGCAAACAAACCAAAATTCAACGCAATCAATAAATCATTCAAGCGGATCGAGCAAACAGTGCCGAATTAATTTCCGAGCAGGGCAATAGACAGATACGAAGTTCCTCCGACGTCGCTTGAGCATGTTAAGTTGAGGTTCAACTCGACTCAGGCTGAGCGGTGGACCAAGTGAGCCCTGGTGCAGCCTCTCAGGGTGCAGTTCAAGCTGCGACCAAGTTAGCGTTGTAACTAGCAGAAATGGCTGGCTGTGGAGGCTGCAGGCCTCGCAGCAGCATACATGTGAGGTGCTCGGGCCCCGAGCAAACCACTCTCAATATCATTCAGTCTTCTATTTACTTCCTTGAGCCCAAGCGTCCCAAGAGCTTCTCAATCTAACATGGTTATTGAGCCCAAGTCACGCCGCCGCTGAAGTGCAAGGATGCCCAAGCCAACGACGGACGCGACCTGGGAGGTCGAGGTCTCAGAGAAAACCGGGCGACCTATTCGCTGGAACGGGCAGAACTTCCAGTACTACAAGAAACTCATGGAGATCGCCGCGCGCAAGAAAGATGAGGACCTCTTCAAGATCATGAAAGGCGACAAGAAGCTGGAGGAGAACACCACCAGCCTGCAGAAGAGCGCGTGGGATGGCTACCAGTTGGACTTGCAAGAACTCATCTTCTCGTCCGTGGGCACGGACATGGGCCAGCAACTCATGGGGCTAGACGACGGATCCGCGATGTGGAAGCATCTCTGCGAGCGGTACGAAGGCACGGCGAACGAGCAAACGAGGGCCATGACAAAGCGGCAGCTCTTCGCCCGGCTTGAGGCCGCGCGGCGTAAGCAGAACGGCAGTGTTGAGGGCCACCTCAATTACATGTGCCGGCTACACTCAAGACTCAAAACGGTCGGGATGACCCTCGACGACGCAGTATTCAGCGGAATGCTGGTGTCGGCGCTTCCCTCCAACGAGCGATTTGATCGCCTGCGAGGTTATGTGGACACAGGGATGGGCTGCGCCGACACGCCGGACAAGGTGGTGGGGATGGCTATCACGTTCGACAAGGCCAACAAGGCCGACAGCCAGCTCCACCGGTCATTCGGCAGCAACAAGCAGTCGTCTGGACCGGCCCAGCAGTACAAACCGCAGAGCAATGGGGAGGCAAGAAGCCCGACGCCAAGAACCACCGGCGCGAGGAAGCGCAACACCAAAGGGAGGAAGACCGGTGACTCGGTAACTGCTATGCATGTCACAAGGCTGGACACTCAAAACGGGACTGTCCCAATGCAAGTGGTGGAAATGGTGGTGGTGGTGGACAAGCGACAGGGCTGCTCTCGGTTGGCTCAGGACTCACCGAGTCTGCCACGGGGCAGAAGCCCGAGGTACAACAACTCAGAGATCATACAGGACGACCTCAGCAGAAGAACACGCCCGCGGTTGGTGCGAGCGGGACGACTAAAGGTGATGACAGTACCGGCACTGGTGCTGCTGGTCGCCAAACATCGTCAAAGAAGGAGCCGAAGGCCACATATCAACCTGAAACGTGGGTCTTCGACTGTGGAGCGAACCGTCACTTAGTCGGCGATAAATGGTATTTTTCGAGTATCGGAGCCTCACTGCTGTGGAGAGAAAGAAGGAAACAGTGCAAGGTTACAACGGCACATCGGCCCCAGTTGGTGTCGGCACGATCGACTTGTGGGTGGTGGTCAACGGAGGACACGTCGCACTTCGACTCGAGCAAGTCTACTACTCACCAGAGCGACCAAACCTGTTCTCGCAGTCGGTGGCCCGCCAGCAAGACTTCAAGATCGATTATGACGACGGAGCTGCTGTCTACACACTGGCGAAGAACTCAGCACCTGCGCTGCAAGCGCCTCTCAAGTCGTCATGTGGACTGTGGATGTTCACTGCGCACAATGAGTTTCTGCCAGGAGAACGGAACCCGTAGGTACCGGAGGCCATGGTCAACTTTGCTCTACGCGATGGCGTCGCAGATCTCCAATGCTGGCATGAGCGGCTCGGACACCTAAACCCGCAGCACATTCGCAAAATGGCCGACGAGGGACTGGTCGAAGGCATGATGCTTCGCCGACGCCAGTTCGACATGTGCGAAACATGCCAGCTCGGCAAACAGCGCGCAAAAGCTGCATTGCAGCATCTAGACCGAGGGGTCACGCGAGAAACGAGCTTGTGTTCGCGGACCTCATGTTCCCGCCGAAGCACTACACTTGCACGCGGTTCAAGGCAGTTCTAGTTATCATGGACGCGCACACGAGATTCGTCACGGCATATCCAGTGAAGGATAAGACGAAGGAAGAAGTCAATCTACTGATTCGACGCTACGTGGCGTGGGCGGAGCGACAGTGTCCAGGGTGCAAGGTTCGCACCGTGTTCTCAGGTGGCGGAGGAGAGTTCGTCAATGACGAGATCAATAACTGGTACCAGGGCCATGGTATCATCCACTCGGCAACCCCAGCCAAATCGTCACGGCTGAATATGGTGGAAAGAACTCATCAGACATTGGTTGGGATGGTGACGTCTATGATGAAGGAGTCAGGGCTACCAACCTCGTTCTGGGTGGACGCGCTACACTACGCAGTCTACTTGAAGAACCGCTCCTACTCGACACCCATCGAGCACACTCCGTACGAAGCCATGTGGGGAAGAAAACCAGACATTCACCACGTACGAAAGTTTGGAGCTCTTGCGTACGTCCACACGAAAGTAGGGCCTTCACGCCACAAGTTCGCAGACAATTGTCCTCTACAAGGATCGTCGTGGGCCAGCGTTCGAAGACACGGTCAGACAATGGGCACTAGATGCCTATCCAGACCTCACCCGTGCCGGATGAAACGATTACGACCTGCCGGTCGTAGGAGGGCGAGTATGGCGCAGACGAGCACCATGACTTGTCCAACGAGGATCTCGCACTTGAGGACGACGAGGACGCTGTTGGAGAAGTGCGAAACGCAGCTGAAGCCCCTCGTGCAAGTTGGATGGACAGGGAGTCACCCGTATTCAACGACGACATCGTCTTCACAAACCCGGCAGAGCCTAGTCACCGTGAAATCGATGAGCCAGTTGGAACTGAAGGCGATAACCAAGAGCGTGCGGACAATGAAAATATTGCTGCCAGTAACTATGAAGAAGAAGAAATGGCCCTGGACGCAGACGTCTCAATGTTGGACGAGAGCAGTACACCAGACGACGACGAAGAAGCAGAGGGCGGCACTTCCAAGGTTGAGGAGGAAAACTCCACCAATAGCGATTTGGAGGACTACTCCGACGTGTGCTGTGACGAAGAGGAACAGAGTCAACAATCCGATGGCTCACACGATGGGGAGGAGGAAAACAGCAGCACCAGCGACTACGACGAGACCTTCACTCCCGAACCCACGCCGCCAATTATCACTGGCCACAGACGCCCACGTGAAGATGAAGAGTCTGTTTTAAGCGGCGAAGCAGAGAGGAAGCGCAACCGAACTGGTCTGGTGGCAATCGCAGAAGATGGCGAAGAGCAAGATGCACAAGATGGATTTGCAGTGTACGCAGCCATGGCAGCGATGACCATGATGGAGACAGAGCCCGAGCATCGACTCTGGCATGAATCCAAACTCCGCCTACCCCGCACGTTCAAGCAGTCAATGTCGTCACCACAACACAAGGAGTGGTGGAAGGGTATGGAACGCGAGTTGGCCGCAATGGAAGAGAAAGACGTACTCGAATTGGTACCAGAGGATGAGATGCCTGCTGGTAAGAAAGCTCTGCAAACTATGTGGCGCTTTCAGTTCAAGACGGACAAAACCGGTGATGTCGTCCGCTTTCGTCCACGGTTGTGTGCTCGTGGCGACAAGCACGAACCCGGAGTGGACTTCTTAGTTATGGAGACTTTCTCACCAGTAGCACGGATGGTCTCGTTTAGGCTGTTCGTGGCAATCTGTGTCATACTTGGACTGGATCCATTCTCCTGTGACGTGAACACGGCATACCTGAATGCAAAGCTGAAGATCGTGCACTACATCGGTCGCATTGCCGGATTCCCACTAAAGAAAGGCTAGGTTTACAAGGTGAAGCACGCTATCTACGGGCTGCATCAAAGCGGTCGCGAATGGTACGATGAACTGGACTCGTGGCTGACCGGACGTCAATGGCGACGATGCACCACGGAGCCGTGCCTCTATGTGTTTGCAGAGAACGGAGTTATCGCGATTCTGCTGGTCTACGTAGACGACCTGATCTGTGCGACTAACGACGAGAGCTGGAAGGTGAACTTCTTCAAGGCGCTCAACACCAAATACGGGATCAAGGACCTGGGTCGATTGCGAGATTACCTAGGAATCCAAGTCGACTGGACGGAGGAAGGTGCATTCCTGCACCAGACCAAGTACGCGAAGGACGTGCTGAACCGGTTCAGTTTTGCTGATGCCCGAGGATGCAGATCACCAATGGACCCCACTACAAAGCTGAGTGCGGCTGCAGCAGATGCGTAACCCAAAGAGATTGGAATTGAGTACAGAGCCGCGATCGGGGCGCTCACGATCGATGGTTACTGTGACTCGGACTGGGGAAACTGCCCAGACACTCGAAAGATCATAACAGGCTACACCATGATAGTGGCGGGTGGACCTGGTGCGCGGGTGGACCTGGAGCTCGACGGCAGAGCGTTGTCGCCCAGAGCACCGTGGAAGCGGAGTATGTTGCTTCGTGCGAGACGTGCATGGAGGGCAAGTCACTGATGAATATCTTGGCAGAGGCTATCCCCACACAGCAGGTGGAATTCACACTTGGAGTCGATAACCAAGCCGCCATTGCTCTAACGCTTCGCAACTCACCACGCCATCAATGCTGTAAACTCCTGAACAAATCACTTTCACTGCACCAGATTCCTCGTCCACATCGAAATCAGCGGATTTGATTTCCTCCCAGCAGAGAGCCGACGTAGTTTTGTGCTTGCATGAAGCCTTTAGCTGGATAAAAGCGATATTGAGACCAGATTTCAGCTGTCGAAGCTCTGCATCCATCCGTTCAATTGCATCAGCTTGGTCGCGCAACTTCGATTCAAGCACATCAATGCGCTCCACCGACACAGGCTCTAGGCGAATGGCGTACTTTGCCACCCACAACGAGCGAATAATGCGTATGCTCATCGTGAGCTCTAGTAGAAGGACATCCCCTTTTAACACGGTCAGCGTGCGATGGACATCGTTAGACTCGTCCAAGTTGTAGTTCAGTGCATCTTGAAACAACTACCACAACAACACAAAAACAAAAAGATTTAGGCTCTTGATTTCGTCTTGCACATTGATTGGTACTGCAACTTACCTCGACATACTCGAAAGCTGATGCGTTTGTGACAGCGTTGCATGTCGTCACGTAGTCGGCTTTATCCATGTCGGCCTTTTCCTAAATGCAAGAAACACAAAATACAAAGCAGTGTCAACACTATCAAAATGCAGATGAGGGCCAAATGTTTTAACACACCATTGCTCCTTGCTGGATTGGTCCTCCATCCAAATGCCCATCTTGTCATTCTTCAGCACGATCACATAGCGGTACGGCGTTGAAGGTGCAGATGGGAAACTTGTAGTCCCCGACACTCCATATCTGGCGAGGACATCTTGTTTGGCATCACCAGACGACAAATTTTACAATGAAGACCGCTGTACTTGCCGAGGAGCTTTGTTTCTCTCGAGCGAAAGGCGTGATTTCTTCTCTCAACCGCGGAAATTTCTTGAGTATTATACAGATGCCTCAAAGCGAAAGTGCTTGTCCATCAATCCATCAAAACGTATCATAACCTTTTATAGGAAGACCCAAAATGTTACGTGCTTCGAACGGCTCCCGCTAAGATTCCACGTTGAAAACATTTTGTTAGGAATCCATCTTTACACTCCTAGTCGCACAACAGACAGGTACGACCTGCCTTCAACGTTGGAGGGAGTCGAGATGGTCAATGTACTCCCTTCATCGAGGTGCGTTGTAAAGCCCAGTGCCGCATTACCACAATACTCCCGGAGAACTTGAAGTACTTGACTTGGATGCAGCTGAATGGATGGGTTTGATGGCGCAGCCATCAGTTCTCCGCGAAGATCCATTATTTCTTTTTGCTGATCTCATATTTTTGAATCCAAGACTCGAATTCTCTCAATGGAGACTGCATCTAAATCAAAAGAATACTTTACCGAATATGTCGTCCGAATGAAGCGAAAGCTGGCAGACAACACCACACCCAACGTGCCATCTTCCAGGTGAATCATCTCGCGGTCACCGTCAGTAGTATTCACAAGATTGCAGTTGAGCAAGTCCTGAAACAGCTACAATACAGGAAAACTGGTAAGGTTGTATACATTCTGCTGCCTTTCAGTTGCAGTAATTACCTTAGCGTAGCCGGCAGCAGTCATTCTAGTAATTGCATTCGCAGACGTCACATAGTCAGATTTGTCAAGTTTGCCCTTGTACCTGATCAGTTAGCTATGTTAGACCCACCACCAGGTACCAATTAAGTTTGGACATTTACCATAGTTTGTCAGTTGAACGATCTTCGATCCAATACTGATCTTGCCGCTTTCGGCGGTGATCCCATAGCGATAGGGCTTGACTGGATGGCCCAGTGTAAAACTGCCTTCGACTTTCATGATCTCCATCCTTTCTAGAAAAATGAGTTATGGCTGTATCGGGTCATTTGCGCCGTCCTCTTCCTAGTCTTTTCGTGAAATTTACGGAGAGAAATCGAGCCAAGGAAAAATCTGTCGCCGTAGCATCCATAATATCCATGAAACTAGAGGAATGGGCTGGTAGTTTCTGGTGCAGAAGACGCTTTCGTCGACTCGAGTCGCCCCCATCACTGCTCATCCGGGCGGGCAATCTGGCATCGTTAGCCTGGGCATTCCAATTTCTTCGAAAGACGCCTTCTTCGTGTCGACTCCTATCACCTCAACCCACCCAGCTAGCATACACCAGTCTTGGTTTATCGTCCGCCGTGGAAGCCACCACCCCCACTCCCGGGGCACCTTCGCAACCACGGCGCCGATAAACCAAGGATCCCCATCGGACTTCATCACGAGCCAGCATACAGATATATATCCTAGCGTCTAGCCGCGGGGATAGGCTAGTGGACTACCTGCAGTGCCAAGTGTGCCAGACCCCAGAGCTCACGGGCAGCGTGCAGGACTCGGCCTGCGACTACAAGACGGTGGACAAGGCCGTGAGCGAAAACTTCCACCCGCTGCTGCACGAGCTGTCGACCCTCACCTTCTTCCGCTACTTCAAGGTGGATTTAGGCATAGAATGCCCCTATTTGCCGCGGCAGGACGACGGCATGTGCGTCAACATCGACTGCGCCGTGTGCGAGTGTCCGTCGCACGAGATCCCAGCGAATGACTGGGTTTGTATGCGCTGGACTGCGAGAGTTTTTAATTCCCACGAGACGTCATCAAAGTAGTGAGTGACCCAAGCGCTCGGATCATCTCGCTCTCAGCGAGTTGCTCGTGATGAAGTCCGATGGGGAGCCCGTAAACCAGGGCTCCCCATCGGACTTCATCACGAGCCAGCATATATCCTAGCGTCTAGACTATCCCCGCGGTGCGGCAACACATACTGAGTGTCGAGACGTTTGTGTAATTCCCGTAGCGCGCACCTAAGAGCATCTCCAGTCGGGCGTTGTATTGCTATTTGAACAGGTAAATTACGGAAATATGCAGTTAGAATAGCGCAAGGTGCCCCAGTCCGTGATCTATTGCTATTGGATAGCATAAGTTACGGCCTCGTGCGCTATTCATGGCAGGAATAGCGCACTTGTTCTATCTGAATAGCCGTTGTGACAACAGCCATACCCGAGAAGTATTTTGCCCCCTCGCTCGAGTTCCCTCGGTTGCTGACATCACCCGAGACCAGATTGCACTATGGGACGTGGGCGTCGCTGGAGTCCTGCCGAAGATGAAGCTTTAGTCCGAGTCTACTTGAATATCTCTCAGTCACCAATTACTGGCACGGAGCAGAAGGCATCGACGTTTTGGAAGAGCATTTTGGACGGCTTCAATGCGAGCGTCAGCGCCCCCAATAAAGACGACACCCGCTCTGTACGGGCTCTTCACAATCGCTGGTCTTCTATATCCCACGATGTCGCGAAGTTTGTCGGGTGCTGGAGTGCGGTTAAAGCACGCAACCAGTCGGGAAAAAGTGCCGATGACTGCATTTGCCGAATAAAATTCGTTCGTTGGTGTTGATTTAACTATGTGCGTGCTATACTAGCAGGAAGCGGTGATGTAGCAGGAAGCGTTGATCTACAAGGCCATGAGGAGCATGGATGTCCTGAACAACAACGGAGTGATGAACAAGACTTGGTCTCGCCGCCTTCGGAGGAATGCCCCAAGTATAGTTGATTATACTGAGTATGTCGTGCAGTAGCCGCCGAAAAAGCGTGGATGGGATTCGAAAGCGTCTCTGAAATAGAGACTCGTCGAAAAAGGATTTGGACTGAGATAGTCACGCATGATTGCATTGTGGCCGAGAGGAATATCTCGCTCTCGCGTCTTCTTCCTCCCGAACACAGATCCGCGGCCAAGACGCAATCGGTGGTCTCGTTTGCGCTTGTAAATGGCTAGAGCCATAGCTAGCTCATCATCCATGTCTGCAATTACTCCAAAACTTCATCGTAATCGTCGTCTACAATGGCAGCTTGAAGTTCCATCGAGAAAGTCTGAAACTGGAGTGGGTGGTCAATGTTGTATTTCTATTGCATTTTTAATGAGCCAATCAAAATTCATTAAAATTTCGCGATAGAAATAGCATAGCTCACACGAGTGGAGATGCTCTAATGTTTCTATCCTGGCTCCGTGGCTCCGGTGACAAAGGAGTCAGGATCTGAAAATTAATACCCGCTCATATCGGCTACGCATTGCCACAATAAAAAATGTTTTTCTTAATACCCTGATAGACACTATGCAATTTTCTGGATTTATTAATTGAGTCACTTGGTTTTGTATTAGATGATGGTGTGTACCACAGAGAAACTGAAAGCGAATTAATCCCTGTTGGGCTGTACGTACTACGTAAACGAAGCACTACCAGGACAAAGGTGTATCAGTAAGGTAAACATTCGCTTTGAAAATTTTCGGAATGTAAATCTTGGCACCAATACCACACGTTGGGTGTCGCGGGGGTAAACCTCGACGTACTCTTCTTCTTTCATCACCAACAAATAATGTTATTGTCATCGTCAAAACTAACACTTATATCTTCAACAACTGAGTTGTGGTCCTCGTTGTAAACAAGTTTGTCACGAACTCTTCGGTTTTAGCTTGTGATCAGCGTGCTTCTTGTTCATTTTTCCTCATGCATCGCACGATGTTTTTCCAGCTCGTCGCGCTGAGCGCGGACTTTCTTTCCAAGGCTTCAATTCGCTCAATGGCGCCAGGTTTCAGGTCGAACGTGTACCCAAATGTCCACGGAGACGAAAGAAAAAATAAATCGTGTAAATCTTGAGTCGAATTGCGCCACCCGTCAATGGTACTAATCTGCGCTGAACGTTGCACTTGATATCGCAGTCTTGCGCGGTTTGAAAACTCTTAAAATGCAAAGTTGTTAGTGGCTCGCATTGTCAAAACTCGATATCGAAGCAATTCTCATAGGACGTTTACCTTCATGAATTCCGCTGTAGATGCGCCTGGAAGCGAGTTGACAGATTTCTCGAAATCTGCCCTGTTCAATCCGCCCTTGTACCTGCGAGTATCATTCATATAGGCGTCACTTAGACTTACAAACATGCTAGTGACCACTAACACTTACCAGCTCTTCGTCGCTTGGTCTTGCATCCAGATTGTCATTCCTTCATTACTCAGCTCGATAAGGTAGCGGTAGGACGACGAAGGAAACGAAGTAATGCCCTCCAGCTCGATATTCTTGGTTGTTGGTGCCATGGTTGAGTATCTGGGGAAATTCTCTCGCTTGTCGAAATTATGTGTTGCCAAGGGCTCAACTCCCAGGGTTATCTGAAACAACAGTTGCACGAGTCAAGAGCCATCACGACTTGTGATGGCTCGTGAATCACGAGTGGTGGTTGACGACCCAGTGAAAAGCCAAGGTTTTTCATGATGACGCTATAGCGAATGGCTCAGATCAATTTCTGGGTCCGCAACCACAAACTGGTAGTCGAACGCTTGCTTCGTCACTTTCAGATTTGCGGTCGAGGGCTCACGCCTCTTCGTGATCGCCAGCAGACGGAGATACTTCTATACCTGGGGGTGAAAGTCGCCGAAACCCCGGAGGCATACAATCTTCTATACAAAAAGAGGAAGAGACGCGCAACCGACGGAGCACGGCAAGAAGGATGCAAGGTATGGGTAGCGGAACGCAGAGCAAGGTCGCTGAGGCAACCACGGCAGGAGCGCACGCGAAGGACAGCGTGCAGGCAGGCTGGAGCGAGGTGCACTCGAAGAAAAAGGTGAAGAAGGCCAGAGCGAACGAAGCTAAGGCGGCGGAAAAGGCGGCGGCAGACCGCAAGAAAGGCAACCAGAAAGAGAGGCCCAAATCAACGACCAAGTCGAAAATGACCGGCCAGAACAAGGCGGAACGCGGCGGAAACAAGAGCAGCGGACGGGACCAAGGCGACGGGCAAGTCATCTTCAAGCAGCTCAAGTTGTACGTCTTCACGGAGGCAAAGCCTGCTTTCATTGCGTATGAAGTGGAACGCCTCGCCTACATCGCAACGGAGAAGCGATTCCAGACCTTTTGAACCACTTAGCCAAAGCGGAAGACGTGGGAGGCAGAGAGGAAGACATTAGGGAGGAATGGCCCGATGAGGCGCCCGACTAGAAAAAGGACAAGTACGACGGATTGACGAGCTACTGGGACACACAAAATGTGGAGCACCAGAGGCGACTAGCTGAACTTATGACAAACTGGGTCAAGAACGACAGATGCAACAACGAGAGCTGGACGACCGTCTTCATTTCTTCACCTTTGTCACCACCAACAGCGCGGAGACAATGCCTGACAAGCACACCTCTGCAGGCGTATCATACCGAGATGCAGTGGATGGAGGTTAGCATGCAAGACTAAGAGCAATGTGCTTGGCACCAGCCGCGCCAACCACACAGCTAAGACAGCTGACGGAGGATGAAACCAACGCTATCGGGCTCATTCTAGATTCGGAGATCGAGGTGCCGAACGTGCCCAATTTCCTGCAACAATGCATGACAGCGCAGCAACTTGCAGGATTCACGGACATTTTTCTAGCCATTGAGTACCCGTTGTACGCGCACCTGGTGCCCGGTCAAAAATTCTTCGACACTATGACGAAAAATGCACTGCTAGCGCAGATCTACGTAGGGCAAGAGGCAGCACCCGAGCAAAAGCATGAAGTGGAGGAGTTCAAGAGGAGCATAGCGCGTGTCTCACTGGACATGGACACCAGAGTGGTTACGGTCACCTTTAAAGGGAGACAAACGGCGAACAAGTGGGTGGGATGAATAATGCCATTGGCGAACAGACCACTACAACTCATCGACTACGAAGCGTGCAGGGAGCAAGCGTAAACAACGCACGCAATTGTCATGCTGGATTACTACTCGTTCACTGTGGAGCAACGGAAGGGCGCCATGACCTCGAAGGACATGTTCTCGCTGATGTCTTCGGTGCTGGGACTACAGGTGCAGGCGATGGAGCATTCAGAAACGGTAGGAAACGGAGTGAATGAGCAGCAGTGGAAGATAAGGGGAAGTCCAAGGCACGCCCGCAGAAAATCAGAAAAATCAGCTACATCACCATCGACTCAGCGGAAGTCGTAGTATTTCATCATTCTGTACACGTCAACTGGCCATGCCGCGTGTGTTTACTGCAAGACCATCCCACGAAATATTGCGCCACGTCGCAGGAGGATGTGAGCACAGAGAAGGAGCGGAACTCGCTAATGCTAGAAGGGAGGTTGCCATCAAACAAAAACAAAGACACCGTCGGATACCAGGCGACCGGTAGACCAACCACGTGGGACCAGCTCCTGAAGCTCCTCCAGCTGGGGGTGGGGTGACGGCGGCGCTGAGCTGACCAAGACGGTGGACCACACCGAGGAGGCAAGCCACCCGTACGAAGCAAATCGCCTACCAAACGACAGGCCAAACAGCAAGGCATCAAACTCGCACTGCCGCAGGAATGGGAGCAACAGCGCACAATTCTGACGAAGACGGAAGAGGACAAGAATGGGGAGCGGAGCAAGGCGGCAGCAACAGCGGAAGGCAAAGACAAGGAAGACAGCAACCATATACAGATGCCACAGAACGAGAGTAAGACGGAAGAGGATTGGACTAACGAGTATTGTTATGAGCAGGAAGACGAGGAGATGACCAGCATCGACCAGGAAGACGACGCAACACCAGTGAGCACGGGCGAGGAGGCACATCCACCTGGTGATGTCGACATGACATCACCGGAAGAGGAAGCGGAAGGACCCGACGGCGCAGAAGGACCACCAAGCAACAGCGCAACAGCAGCGGAAGAGCAAGCCACGGTGGAGCCAACGGCGGAGACCAGAGGACGATCGACAGAGGCGAGGGGCAGCAGCAAGACCCACGGAGAACAAGGCAAGCAACCAGAGCGGCGTCAGCAACGAAACAGCAGCAACGGGACTGAGTTCACAAAGGCACAGAGCAATTCGGCAACGATGACTGGAGACAGCGGTACGGCGGACTCACACAGTGGCGGCAGATCTAGGAAATCAGCCTCCTCCTCTCCCAAACGCAAGGCACACGAAGATTGGCCGGAAGGGAGAGAGGGTGACGAGGACGCAGCGGAGGAACCAGGAGTACCCGACCCGGGGAAACAAGCAACGAAATCGCGCTCTCCGGAGCGGAGAAGCACCGAAAAAGAGCCACAATTTCAGAAACTGGCGGTATCCAGCCCTAGACAACGAGTAACGAAGTCGCGCTTACCGAGGCGCGAAGCACCGGAAAGGAGCCGCAGTTGCAGAAACTTCCGGTGCAGCAGTATATGCACAAATTCCTGGCAGCTGTGGCAAGCGAAGACTAGTGCCATGGGGAACCTATGACAACAAAGGAGCTCGAGGAGAAGTGGAGGCAGAAACGAAGGAACTCCGAGCGGACACTGCAGCGATGCAGGCTGAGGAACGCCGGCTGCAGCAACTCCTACAACCGCAGGCCACATGGGAGGTAGACGGACTGGAATTCATCAAAGCCACGACGCCAACTGACAAAGGAGCCCCAATCGAAGAATGGCTCCGAGTACTCGGAGGAACACTGGTTGATGTCGCGGCCACTGGCCAATGTGGCTGGATAGCTTGTCTTGCAGCGCTATTCAACATCAAGGACGGCACGAAAAGGCTTCCAAGATCGTCACCGACGAAAGCAACAATTTAAAAGAATCGTGCTGAACGAGATGATAGCGAATTTAGTCGACGAAGTCGATCTGCACCCTGACAGATTAGTGGCTATCCTGAATGCTTGTGGATGTCGAACTGAAGCGACAGACACGACAGACGAAAAATTATGCGCCATTGCCAACCACTATGCTACGCAGCGAGAAAGGTCAGTACGGTCCCAAGTGGTCATGCACTTCTGGGTGGGTCCAGAACACCTAAAGGCGATGGCACAACACGCGCGCGAGACAATTTATGTTCTCGATATGGACGCAGATGGACTGGCAAGGATGCAGGCATACGGATACACGGATATGTTATCGAATAAAGGAGAACCGGTGGAAACGGGTACCTGCACTCCAGTACCTACCTTCCAGGCAATGGAGTTGCTGGCAGAACAGGTGCATCTAGGAATCACACCACCGGTGATCGTGTTGGAATGGATCTGCACGGGGAATCACTTCCAGGTAGTCAACTACCCCAAGGACAAGTACGATCACTACGCAACAAACATAGTGACGCTGTCAGACATTAGGAATGCTACGCTCAAGCATGGGTAGCATACGATCCGAAACTCACCGAAAAGGAAGCAGAAACCACGCTACGCAGACTAAGGAAGGCAGCTAGCGAGGCTCGACAACAGCGTCCGGAGTACATACGGACGAAGCCAGCAAGCACCTCACGCGAAGACGAGGAGACAGGCAGCGACGGAGGAGTAGGAGCCAAGAACGACTCTAACGAGGAAGAGGGAAATGTCCAAGCTGCAGCGAACACGGATCGGGTTCTGGAAGGAGCGAACGACAAGACACAGGACGGGTTGGAGAGTAGCACCGACAGGCCGAAGTCAGCCTACGTGAAACAGACGGACGATGTAGATCCCGTACAACAAGCGAGGACATCAATCCCAACAACCGAACAGACACTACAGACGCCAGCGGCAGACGCAGGTACTACCAAGGCGGCCAAACAGCAGGGGCTCTCCATCGGAGCAGCAATTAAGGCAGACCCCGGTGAGGTGTCACACGACGACGGAACCGGACGGAGCAAAACGACGACAGCAGAACACGCACGGCAGCAACCCGGCGAGGCAGGGATTACTACGGTCCCAGCCACTCTACCTACACCAGATAATGGTGGGAGGTAGAAGCCGAAGAACGACGACTGCAGCGGAGGGAAGAAAGGTAAGTGGGAACAACACAACGATGTTGGACTTCTTCCCACCGCAGACCAGGGAGGAGCAGGAGGCGGGTAACATGGTCGCTTTCAAAGCGCCACGGAAAAGTACAAGACGAAAACGAAAACAGGAGGTGAGCAGAAGACAAAAGCTGGAGATCAACCCACACAGGGAGGACTCTACCATAGGATTTTCGACCGCGAATGCCCGCGGTTTGGCGACGTATATCGACAACATCAGCGGAAAATTGAACGGTTTGAAAGAACGACAAGAACGAGGAAATCGAGACGTGATATTTCTTCAAGAAACGCACCTACACCCGGGCGAACACGCATTGGCGGCCAGGCAGCATGTGGCAATGGGGGCTTTAGGCACACCACGGCGGAGATGTACTCATGCTGGGCGTCGGGAGCGGTCAGACGAGCGGGAGCAGCGATTTTAATTAATTCCTACGGAGCTGTAAAAAATTGCAGCCGTGGGGAACAACGGAATGGAGCGAACACCTGATCATGGCGACCGGGGAAATAGGGGGACAGAAGACGCTGTTCATTAATCTATACGCGCGCTCGAACGGAGCAGTGAGAATTTTGTATTATCGAAATTTGGCGAAGCTGATATTACCCGAAGACACCGAGGTCATTGTCGGTGGCGATTTTAATTGCGTGGAGCGGCGGGACATTGACCGAGTAGGAGGCAGTAGGAAAAACGATCTTGGGGCACGCGACTTGAAAGCGCTGATGGCGAAATGGGACTTGATAGACGCCGGTTATTATAACACGCCGTCCAGAAACTACGAGAGCGAGAAGAAGCAATATGCACAGACGCACCACACGCACCGGCACACAGCGGCCAGCGGACGCATTGGGACCTCACGATTGGATCGCTTTTCCATAGGGGCGCAAGCCAAAGCATTGCTGCGGGGTGTGACGACCGAACAGCCCAAGTGTCAAACCGATCACAAAGAAGTGATCATGGAACTGCACCCACCCACGAGTGCGGTACGACTGAGGAAGAGACCAAAATGTTACCCTCCTCCGCAATACGTGCAAGCTGCGGTTACAAGCCTGATCACGACCAAAATTGAGGAGTTGGGTGATCGGGTGGCATGCGCGGACGACAAGGCGACCTTGAACCTCTGGGAGCAATTCAAGGTTGGGGTTGTCAGTGAGATCACGACCCTCAAGCGGGCGGCGCGAAGACGAATAACGAACGGATACCGGCAAAGAATCAAACGTATTAAAGTGTAGTTGGCCAAGGCCGACGAGAGCGACGACGTCTCCGAAGTGAAACGACGGGAGATCCTGAACAAACTTCACGCGGTCCAGGAGGCACGCCAGGCATCCAGGAGACGAGTGCTAGTGACGAAATCAGCCTGGAGCTCAAAAGCCACCACTAAACATTTTTTCCGAAGAGTTTGCACGCGATATGGGGACAACGTTATTCCAATCCTGATTTCATCCAAGCCCGACTCCACCAGAATGACACACGACAAGGCAAACATCCTGGCGGAGTCCTGGGCCGACGTTTTCACCGGCGATCCCGAGGTAAAAGACAGCATCGATGCGTTCGTTGCCATGTGCGCGGACAAATTGACCAAGGTAGATCTAGCGTCGTTGGATGACCCGATCACGGAGGAGGAGGTAGCGGCAGCGATTGCGCGCTGTAAATATGGAAAAGCCTGCGGTCCTGACAATCTACCGAACGACTTTTATCGGGACTTCGGGGACTCATTGGTGCCAACGCTCACGAAAATGTGCAACGTGTGTATGGAGACGGGGACACTCCCTCGACTTTCCTAGAGGCCTACATATTCAGCATCGCAAAGGTGGTGACGCATCGAATCCGATGAACTGCCGGCCAATAGCGTTGCTCAACACAGATTACAAGTTGTTTACACGTATCCTGGCATGGCGTGTACGTGGATTCATAACTGAGCTAGTACATAAGACTCAATGCGGCTTCATTCCGGGACGAACAATCCATGAGGTGATTGACCTACTGGAAGCGGCGAAAGCGGTCTGTCAACAAAACGGTCACCTTACGGAGGCGCAGGCACTCCTACTAGATTTTGCGAAAGCATATGACTCCCTGGATAGGGAGTTCTTGCTCGCAGTGCTAAAGGCTAAAGGTTTTCCTTACAAGATACTGCGAATCATCGACGCCATACACTCGGGAACAACGGTTCGATTTATGGCAAACGGAAAATTATCGGCCAAAGTGAAAGTCACGCGGGGAACAAGGCAAGGGTCCCTTGCTTTTTATCATCGCGGTTGATTACTCTATGATGTGATTGAGAACAATGACTCACTGAGAGGAATTAAATTGGGGCCAAGGCCAGAGGATACGGAGGTAAGAGTAGCGGGATATGCAGACGACACTGCTATCTATGTGGAGAACAAGGCGATGCAGAAAGTGGCGATTGAAGCAGTCAAACAATTCTCGAGAGTGTCAGGGCTTCAGCTCAACATTGGCAAGTCCACAGCGATAAATCTCGGAAACCGGCGGTAAGCAGCGACTAGCAAGGGCCAGCAGACGAGGAGATTATCAACACCACTGAGCCACAAGATAAAATAGCAACTACTACGAGTGCGCGTTACTTGGGGCACGTAGCTGGAGAAGATGACACCACCACGGAAGCGTGGGTTAAAGCGTTTGCTGCGGTGAGAGTGAGATTGGCCTTGGCACAGGTGAAAACCAATACTGTGATCCAAAGGGCAGCTATAGCCAGCGCGATCATCATACTCAAATTGATGTACGTCGCCAGGCATGCATGGCCCAACGACGATATGGTCGAGCACGCGGACTGGGCTATACGGAATTTTGTATGGAATGCTTCATTTACAAAGCCGGACAAACCACCGGCAGGCTAGATAACGAGAGAGCTTGCGATGCTTCCTCCAAAGAAAGGTGGTATCGGAATACCAAACGTCCGCAGTGAACTGGCGGCAATGGCAGCGACTAGGGTGGGAGAATGGGCCATGACTCAGCGATTCGTGCTGACGGAGGTGGGCGATATTCTTCATCAATGGGAAAGTTGACCGGCCGATCACATCATGCCCAGCGGTGCTCGCGTCACGCAGGTATTACAGGACAATATGTGGGACACTGGTCGTCCGTGGACCGAGCTGCACTTCTCAACGCGTATGGAGGGAAGCAACATTGACGCCAGAACGCTGCGGATGAGCATGAGACACAGCAATGGCCTCCTCACGAGGTGGACCAAGGAAGGCCTCAGCCTGCAATTCAACGGGCAGGTCAGAGAGGTATTGAAAGAGGCGGTGCAGGAGAGAAAGAAGATCGGTGGACATTGCTACCTGAAGACGGTGGAGGAACTGCCGATCCACCAAATATGGATTGGGGCAGCAGATGGAAGGAAGCAGAAATGGGCAGACTACAAAACAGCGGTACCAGTAATCCGAGGAATGAAGGTGAAGGACTACATCACATTCGAGGATGGAGGAGATGGGCAAGTGAGATGCATGCCGATGAGGCAGGCGCTGCCGCTGCAGAGTCGACACGCACACTGGTTTCGAGAACTAGCTTTGAGCATCACCTGCTCTTACCCCGAGTTGGTCTTCGGCGGACCGGAACCAAATCTCGTCGACGCCACGCATCCGCTAGCAGACAAGCATCACCGATTCGAGATGACCAATGAACGAAGTGGAGAGCTCATACACACGTGGGAGGCGAAAAGTGGACATTATGTACAAGTAACACAGAGAAAGGAATCGAACGGCGATCGCGCGAGCGCTGGCGGTCCCGAGCAACAGAGTGGCCATTGTACCGCACCCGTGGGCGTGCAAAATGAGGCCGTTGTGGACGGGTAATCGCCGGTGGCGGCAATCCCGGCGGGGATACAAGGAGACCATCAATCGGAAAGCGGCAGAAAGCGCGGAGGTGGCCCAAGTGAAGATCCACGCCAGACTTGCACGGGAAGACCCAGACATAGCGATGGCACTACAATCCATCAGCTGGAGGGCAGTGCACAGAATGGAAGGAGTCACACCGTACCAGACACAGAACATTACCAAACTTAAGATGAACAGGCTCAAGTTATGGGCTGGACGAGAAGATGGATTTCGATGCATGGCGACGGGATGCAGCAGCGGCACGGAGGGCGGGTCCACCCACCTCGTGTGGAAATGCAGAGAGGCTCGGGCAATCTGGAGTGAAGTGCTGAGGAAATGGGGACTAGATGAGGAAGATGGGGATCACGAACAAGACGGGGTCGCAGTGCGCTCACACAGATATTCGGTTTCAAGTTGAAGAGCACACCGAGGTGGCTCACAACATGGGGCGTCCACGGCCGGATACAACCATGGGGGATTTGCACCAGGTCGCGGACGACATGTGGAGAGTAGCCTGTGTGATTACAATTACAGCGATATGGCGTCGCAACGTTGACAGGGTCCACAACGACGGCAGGAAGGAAGTGTGTATCGTACTAGCAGCAAAGGGGATAGCGAATCGGATCGCAGAGGCTTTTGCGAGATATCGAGGTGGCCTGTACCCGCTGACGGCACAGACGGTAAACAAGATAGAAGTGGCAGAGCAGATTAGTGCCCATTGGAAACTGGCGAGTGGGAGCACGGAGCCAAGGCAGATGGAGACAAGGAAGCGCATCGGGTTCTTCGATGGAGGTTCCAGAGGGAACCCAGGACCTGGTGGAAGCGGGAGTGTCATTCTGGAATTCGAGTCGGAGGAGGATGCAGGGACGGTCTCGTGGGCGGCAGCCACGGCACTGGGAAATCCGCGGACAACAAACAATATCGCAGAAATTGTGGGACTCCACCGGCTCTTGCAGACAGCACAAGCGAAAGGATGGACAGGCATGCAAGTGATCGGAGACAGTGCCCTTATTCTTGGCATGATGCGGAACCGCACGGAGCCGAAAGCACCAAAACTACATCATTGGTATCGAGAATCGAGAAGACTGGCGGATCTCTGCCAAATTGCTTCCTGGTCGCACCATTACCGAAGACATAACAAGACGGCGGACTGGCTCGCAAACTACGCGATGGACCACAAGCGCAGCGTGATGGCAGACTTGCACTGGGCGGACGCAAGACATCCTTTCACGGCAAAGTTAGCGGACCTCGCAAGAGGCGACATCCAGCAATGGAAGGAGAGAAGAGAGACACAAGACAATTGAGAACGGCTCGAGGAGGCGGGCGGAGGCGCAACAAGACTGCTTAGGATGACGTTCCCTGAATGGTTATTTGAGTTCGTTCTAGACAAGGAACACTAACACAATATACCTCACCCTTATTATTAACGCTTGCTTCGTCTCCTTCGCACATGCTCCTTCAGTTGCTTTGCCGGCGAAGCCTCAATCCGGAGGGTAAGAACTGTCTAACAGTGAGGCCGCAAGTCCACTTCAAGAATTTCCTTAAACTCCAGAGAACGATTAGTTGACCCCTCCTACATGGATCTAGAAACTTAAATGGCAAACAACTATTAGTTAGCTGCGTACCGAGCTAAAGTGGTTCTACACCGTTAATAAAAACTCTAAACACGTGACAGTGCCACCTTGTACTCACCCTCTCGATGCTCAAAACGGACGTCGAGGCAATATTGGAGGCACACAACACCACAAGTTCGCCCCCTTCGCCAGAAAATCATGGAGCTCAGACACGTCGATACACTCCTGTTACCCGCACGACTGGCTTCGGCGTGTCTCGAACGCGAATTGATTGGACGATGACAGGTGAAAGTACGACGAGAAAACCGACATGTTCTCGTTCGGAGTGCTGGACTCACAGTCGTGCAGTTGAGTACTAAGGGTTTTACGGACGGACGGGCTGCATTTGACTGGGCTCGCCAAAAGCGCCAGAAAGCGAGTCGTGGAAACACTAAAGAAAACAAAAAAATCGTCCAGTTATTCAATGCACCAACGCTTGATTCGGCTCAGTGTAAGAAACTTACCTCAGCGTAGCCACTAAAAACCGTTGCGTCAGGAATTTTGTTAGCTGACGAGACATAGTCGGCTTCACTTATTCCGCCCTTGTACCTGCAAAAACACACAAACTTGTTATTAGTCCGGCGGTGGTACATCTCGTTTTCCCACAGTCTATTTTACCATTGCTTTTTGCTGGCTCGCTCTTCTATCCAAATACTCAATTTCTCACTTTTGACCTCAATAACATAGCGATACGACGGTACAGGCTGCTGTGCAAAGGTAGTCACGCCTTCCTTTTTCGTATCTTCTCCCGATGCGTTCACCATGATCTCGATAAGCAGAAAATTCGGAAATGATTGTCATGAATCTCTTAACAGGGAGTTCGTTGATAGGTCCTTGTAGTAGTCCATCAATCATGGAAAGGAGATTCTCGGAAACTGCGAAATGGTTGTGCTGCACACCGAAGAAAATACGCGGGAAGACTTGGAGAAATCTCCATCTGCGTAAGTGATTAAACGACGGGTACCACGAGTGTTACATTTTGTGTGCAGGGTCGGAAACTATCAAATATTTAAAACGAAGAACAAAAACTGTAACAGAAGCTGCTGCAAGATGGGTCACCCCACGCCACTACGAAAGCCACCAAGCAAACGACGTCTCTCGGATGTTAATGAGGAAGAGAAGGAAGAGAAAAGAAATGGGGAAGAAGAGGAGTGCAAAACAACTGATGCTAACGGCAACCAGAAGGATGAAAAGCTCCCTGCAACAAGAAGCAACGCCCGCGTGGAAATTAAGTACAAGATGCCGAATCTGCCACTTGCGCACCCATACAAAGGCGGCGAGTACTTTTTCGTACGCGAGTGCTATGACGTTTACTATTTGATGGTGGAATCTGTGCTGCTAGAGAAGAAGGAAACGTGCGTGACGGTGACGGGGACTCCAGGTGAGCTAGCGACTAGAAATTGTAAACCGATTGGGACTTGAAAGGGAGATACTCACTGTATCTTACTGCAGGAATCGGCAAGTCAACCTTCTACGCCTATTTCTTCGATCGTTTTTACAAGACCCACCCAGAATGGTCCATTGTCGCGTCAAGCTATACCCGGGACGGAGACATCGAGCAACTCGCTCTCTTTGAGCCTAACAAATACCCCCGAAGAATTGCCTGGGCAACCCAATCCTTTTGGACTATTTAGTGCTGCAGTTGTCAGGCATGAATTTGGCTGACAAGATGACGTGGATTGCAAAGGAGCAGAAAGTGCTCTGGTTGTGCGATGGCCCGCCGAAGGTAAGCCGCTCGCAAATGGTCGTGTTTACAAGCCCCAATGAGAGGTGGTCGAGGATAACCAGAGATGATAGTTGTCACTACTATATGCCTCCATGGAAACTCGAAGAGCTCCAACTAGCTGCTTCAGTGCTGGGCTACCCCATTAGCGACGATGATATCGATGAACGGTTCTGGAATTTTGGTGGTGTGGCTCGGAATTGCTTCAGGCTTAACCCTGCAGACAATCCTAAAACTATACGCCAGTTAACGATACCAATTGATCAAGTTGGCAATCGTAGGCAACTGGAGAACCTGCTTTTGAGAGCAGACGAGTGTCATTTCTTCCTGCTTTACGAACCAATTGGTGATGGAACTCAAGTGGAAACGAAACTTGTGTCTGATTTGGTTTACGAAAAACTTTCAGAGCGGTTGTTGGAAATAATCAAACTCAGCATGAAGAAAATCGATGCAGATACTTTACTTGGTGGGATACCTTCATCCTCCTGGCTTCGTGGATGGATGTTTGAAGCTTATGCGCATGGAAAGTTACAGCAAGGGGTTGAACTGAAAGCACGACTACTAACTCTTGGCAACAAGCGGGAAAAGACGAAAACGTTTAGTATTTTGGAGAGTGCTGAGATGGATATCTTCGAGTGCAATTCAATGTCTCCTTCGCTTCTAGACAAAGGGCCGTACCATAAGCCGAAGTCGAAAACGCTAGAGGCAATCGATGGCTTTTACTTTTGAAGGATACTGTGAGATCCGGAAGTAGGAAAAACTCAAGACCACAGCTCCATCGGTGTATGCGAAGGATGGGCGTATAATAATGTTCCAGATGACCCTCTCAAAGAAGTGTCCTGTGCATGCTTCTGGGGTAATTTACGTGCTGAAGATGCTTGGCCTCCTGGAAATTGTCAAGAACCACCCCAAGCGAGCTGCAATTATCTTTCTCTGCCCTGCAGTTGATACGAGGAGCTTCCAACGACAGAAGATCCTCTCGGGCGGTGTATCTCCACAAAACATCCGCGATATTAAAGAGATCGGGACGGGCACGGTGAAAACTCTGGCGGAGCAATATGGTATCAACACGGTTGACGAGTTAAAGGCGCAAGTTGTCCCGTTCAAGCAAGAAAGTATCCTGATGAAAGACCAGAAAGACAGGCCCAATTGGGCCCGCGCTGTGAAGTTGGGAGAAATATGTGGAGAACTTGAACGACCTCGAGTGCATCAAAATGGTGATAAACATTCCGCAATATGTGGCTGCATTCGATTAGCTGTAGATTACATGCCGTGCTGCCACCGTGGTTTGGTTTATCCTAGGTGTCCGTGTGCTGCGAATCCACGGCGTGACAAGAAAAATATTGTTGCAGCTAACACCGGGTAGCAGAAAATCAAGATAAGTTACCATTATACAAATGTGGTTGGCACAACTGACCATAACGTGTAATTCTTGCGGCATCTGCTATCAGATCGTCGGATCAACCAGGTCTCCGGTTTTGAAGCTTGCAGTAAAGATCCGAACGGATGGCTGCTATCCGACTCAGTCCCAAGGACGGCCGACCGGACTCAATCGGTTCTAGACCCTCGAAGACGTCAGAAGCAAATACTCGCCGCTTTGGGTAGTTCTTAAAGCGAGTCGTCTGTGCTATGACAAATGCAGGTGCTTTCTTGCTAGCAAAATGACTGACGGCCACCGAGTGTTGGTCCGCCATAACTTTAACTTGATTACCAGAAATCTTGATTACGCTGGCTGAACACCACAAGAAAGTTCGGATGGTGTGATGAGAAGATCTCCCCACTTCCTCACTATTCGATTTTCTCATTTGGTTGTTCTGCTCAAGTTTCCCAATGGCCAACTCGAGTGGTGAACTCCACACTGTCAATGAATTCGGCCAGCCGGTCGGTGTCTCGCTGAAAGACTGGAGCCCTCCACCATTTCCACCACACAAGACATTGAAGGGAAGTACTGCCAACTGGACCCTTTGGAGCCAAGTCGTCACGCTCAAGACCTCTGGAAAGCTCAATCTGAAGATCCCGATGACGCTCGTTGGACCTACATGCCCTACGGCCCATTTGCAAGCTTCGAGTCATTCCAGAAATGGTGCCAAGACACTGAACACGCTCACGATCCGCAGTTTTACGCCATCGTCGTGGACGGACAACCCGTTGGGTTCATCTCCTACTTGCGCATCGAGCCAAGTCACGCAGCTATCGAGATCGGCCATGTTTACTACTCACTACAGCTCGCGAAGACGCGCGCAGCTACCGAAGTCATTCACCTCTTGGCCTCCAACGCCTTCGAACTCGGTTATCGACGTTTGGAGTGGAAGTGCGACAGCTTCAACTTGCCGTCGAGAAACGCTGCCACACGACTTGGGTTTAGCTACGAAGGATTGTTCCGCCAGGCTATCGTGTACAAAGGCCGCAGTCGCGACACGACCTGGTTCTCCATCATCGACAAAGACTGGAACAGTGGCTTGAAAGCTGTATACGAGCGTTGGCTCGAGCCTAGCAACTTTGACGAGGACGGTCAGCAGAAGCTGCAGTTGTCGAAGTTGACAGCATCGTTTGTTCACTCCACCAAGAGCCTAGAGTAAAAAAGTAGTAGTGGATGCACAACTAGCCAATTCGGAGCTTCTGCAACTAACAATTCAATGTTCCATTGTGATTTCTTTCTTAGACATTGACACGGTTTGCTTCAACTAGTGTTCACTGTTCATGAAGGCGTCGAACCACTTGCGCTGCCGACATTACTGAACGTGTACACAAGAGGTTTCTCGCTTGCGCCGCCATACGCAGCAGCCACGATGTCAGTCTGCACCTTGTCATCAACGTCATCAGCTGGGTCGCCACTCACGAGCACGCCTTCGTAGAAGGTGCCGACAGCAATTACTGTTATCTCCGCCGATACCGAGGACAATTGCACCCTGTTTCTTCATGACGGTGTAGCCGTTCGGACGAGCTCCGTCGTAGGTCGTTTGAAGAGGACCAGACAGCGCGCTACCCTGTTTCAAAGCAAAGGTGCCACCGGATCGACCCTTGAGCATCGCAACCAGGTACGGGTACTGCACTGTCGGAGTGTTCGAACAGTACTTATCAGCACAGCCAAAGAGACCGTCCTCCAGGTCCGCCATAACCCAAGGACCTGTACCTTCACCGTACCCCCACATAGTGCTATTACCGATGTAAATGGCCTCCATGGTCGCTGCTCCGTCATCCTTGTTGTCAGTCTCAGCATTCCCGTAGTCAAAGCAGCAGCCTGAATTGAAGTGAGTGCCGTCGGCCACCATGTACATGGCTTCAGCATCATCCCCGATAGCGATTCCAGTCGTGTTGTTATTGCGATAACCAACTCCAGACTCGACGTAGACTCCGTAAGCCTTTTCCGACCCGATCGAGACCGGACGACGATCGGCAGTAGCGGGACCTTCAGGTGTGTCTTTGGCCCCTCCGGCCGGGGCAGCAGTCAAGTGGTTGTTCTTGCCAGACTGGTCGTAGATGATCGACATGACGCAGGTTGTGCCGTAACAAAATGTGTCTTGAGCAGCACTGTTGGCGATGCCTCCTGCACTCAGTGGAGTGATGTCGAGGGCCATTTGGTCCGAAGCACGAGTGACTTGGTACAAACCACCCGTGTAGGCGTCCAGTAGAGCTCGAACTGTGCTGTGTGCAGCGACGCATGGCGTGTTGGCAGCGTTGTAGATATCGCACGTTCCAGCATTGGCGACTGCGAGGAGAAAAGCGCTGAATAACGGGAAACCACGCAGCATGTTGTGACTTGCGAATGCAAAACGAAAAATGAACTAAAACGACGCTTGTCCTTACTTATTTGGTACCCTGAACACATATGTGTGTGCTTTGCTGAGTGAACCGTCTCAATGCTGCGTGGACATCGCCTACTAGATGGTGAGTCGCTACTTCATCGTAGAATAGAGTCTCTTTGCCGCCTATTATCCGGATAATACCGGTAAATGACAACACGCTGCAACCGCAGCAGGTGGTAATGTATAGCAAGGCGTTCGGGAGTATGATGCGTTGCTGCATTCGTACTCGTTCATTTTGGTACTAACCGTAAGTTGTTGGCGTTCTAATGCACAATGTGAGGAAGTTTAGTCCTCATCTAAAAGCTTCTACGCCACGGTCGGTCTGTCGGTCCGTCGGCTCACGCATATCCGGCCTTTTCATTGGACAAAATGTGCCGCCGAGCAAAGCGAGGGGGCCCTCATTGGACAAATTGCTGTCTTTAGCTGCCGAGCGGAGCGAGGCGGCCCCATTGGCTGAAATTGGACAGATTGGATTGGGTGATAATATAATTGTGTGAGACACATAACTATGTGAGCCACATTAACTACATGGTTATCACGTGGTGCCTTTGAATTGGGACGCGCGCTGGAACGCCACAGAGGTTCGCTTGCGTGTATGTATATAAGCCAGAGCACTACGCACAGATAGTCCTAGGTCCCGACGTAATATTTCAAACAATGACGCGCCTCGACAGCCCTTTGGACAAAAGGCAAAGAAGACCTATTGGCTTTGATTAACAATTTCACCATAGCAAAACTGGCGTATATACTGATGCAGCAAGTGGAGGACTTGCAGCGTCGCAATAGAAGATGAGGCGCTGACCACGTTTCGCCGTCGTGTATACACGAATATATGAGTTCGTCGTGCGCGAGGGCGTTGTGGGCATGTAGAGTGCTTTTCACAGGTTTTGATGTACGTTGTGACTGACTATACAACACGATGCAGTATAATACCGGTAATGTTATAGACGAAATACGATGATGTATATGTTAAGGCGATGGCGAGTTATATAGTTGCGGCGTTAGTAGCGATGCGCAGATTAATGGTGCATGTTTATATATGAATAGCACGGTAGTAGTAGTAGTAGTAGTGAGTAGGCAGACAAGTCGGTTAGGACATTGGTCGGGAGGCACTTGAGCCAGTAGTCACGCGGGGAGTACAACTTTGAAACTATAGCCAGTCCGTAAGCATACAAAATACAGATATCAGTTGGCACGAGATGGGAGAGGAACGCTCGCGAGCAATTACCCGTACACTTTCGAACCGTGATGTCTTTGCAGACAACACTATTTCGGATGATATTGACTGACTGTGCAAGCGTAGAAGAAAGTCCGAGCGCTCGAGTACTTGCAGCGGAGTTAAGAAGGCCGAAATGACATCAACACCGCACTGGGTAGACATGACCTTCCACGATATACACTAATTCATAACCAGCATGACATGTCCAGTGAAGAGTACGCTGAAATATCTCCTTGCGTGGCACCCTCCGTGTGTTGCCGCTCAACGACGAGTCCGTAGAAACCAGAATTCACGATATACGGGTCTTTCACTGCTGATACTTTTGTTATGTTATGACGACGACCGACGCGATGGGCACCCCACCAACGACGTGGTTGAGGAACGAAGGCATGTAACGATATACATCAAGGTAGTCAGTGGAAGGCGAGGACCACCACACACATACACCGTGCTTACGGACCGACAACTTTCAACGCCGAACAAATATACATCAACAGATTCAGTGAAAGACGACGACGGCAGATTTTCAAACAAGAATGCTTTCTTTTGATCAACATCAACGGCATCCCGTCGCACACAATCAAAGTAAAGAAGGGCATTCCGATCATGATGATGCGGAATCTGAACCTAGACGTGGGGCTTTGCAACGGGTGGTATATTTGACGCTTCATGTCATGAAGGCACTGTATAGCGCAAAGGGCAGGATGTCCTCATTGCTCGCATTGTCTTCGTTGTGGAGATGACGAACGTGAGTTCCTTTTTCGGCTGTGACGCAGACAGTTCCCAGTGCGACCGGCCTTCGCAATGACGATCAACACGGCCCAAGGACAGACCGCTCACAACTTGGGGCTCCCTTTGGCCTATCCTTGCGTTTCGCACTGTCCACTGTACTTGATGACTATCCGGGTTACGATAAGATCGAGGTTCAAGGCGCTGATCGAGTACCCATTTGGAAGAGGAGGATGGAATCTACACCCACAATATCGTGTACCGGCAGATATTCGACACAGAGTAGTCATTTGGGTAATGTTTCGTAACACATAGTTTTACATAAGAAGTGTATAGTCGAATAAAGGCCGGAGCGAAGCGGAGGCCAGCCCCATGGCAACGAATAAGCCCGCCGGAGCGCAGCGCAGGCGGCAGTCACAACTGTGACCAACCACTGACCTACCGCTGCGTAGCCGCGGCGCCTGCTAGTCTTAAAACTCAACACGAAACAAATGTCCGTCCGTCTGTTACGAACATTACATTTTCGGCCGAATGACGCTGATTGGCTGCCGAGCGCAGCGAAGGCGGCTGCCAAGGCCTGTGTGCTTTGCGGGACCGAAGGGCCCGCCCGTGCCCTCCCTCACCAACTACTACACGGAGAGTAGAGCAGCGAGCCCCTGCGAGCGGAACGGGTCTGCTGACTACCAGAGCGTAGCGGAGGTAGCTTAACTAAATGAACTAACAAACACTCACCGACGCGTAGCGGCGGCACTCGGCTAGTTTATCGCATTTGTAGCAGCATCTCCAGAGTGTGAGTTCAACTTTTGTACAGACAGTATCACCAGTCATGGTATAATAGCGAACCTTCCCGTTGGAGCTTTGCGGTGAACCGTCTCAAAGCTGCTCGAGCACAGGATTGTGACAGTAGAAGTCGATCACCACAACGCTCCACGGATTGCATGACAGCAGCCTGGAGCTCTCAGAAAAAGCCTGATCTATTCTGACGTAGCAACTCATGTTCCCTGAATTTTGAACGCCGCATTATCGCCAACACTCACTAGACTCAAGCACCTCTAATCCGGCACATCTATTTTTCTATACCCTTCCCAAACAAATAATTAGGAAAGTACAATTTAGCTGTTTTTTATCCCTGTTAGCTAATCCCTCGAAAACACACTATGTTCAACCGTGCCGAATTCAATGTGCACCACTGTACACTATTGTTTACAATTTGGGCTCTTATACCCTTGTCACAAGACAGCGGCTACGCACACAGTCTTGAGCCGGGCGGTTTGGAGAATGCATACTACAATCAAGTCTAGCCAAGGTGTTACTAATTCTATCTTGGGATGGGCCTTCCCGCGAGGACGGATGTCATGCGAGGGAATGTCTTTGCTTCGCAAAGGCAGTCGCTGCGCTCCTGCGATAAACGATTCTAACTCCTGGCGAGTGCAAGGCTCGGTTCGCTCGTGAGCTCGGCGCTGGGCCCGCCTACGCAAATACCACGCGGCCCTGCTTCGCGGGCACCCCGCGCGGGTTTGCTTTGGCTACGCGCACACGCTCACCTCCGTTCACCCCTCTCCCCGCCGTTTGTCTCAAGACTGTGTGCACAGCCACTCTCTTGTCACAAGGCTTGTGCATCTCATTCTGCAAGCTCCGCTTTCGGGCAGCACGGTGCTCCTCGCCCTCAATCCCATTATGACGTCTGTCAACGAATTCGATCAGCCGGTGGGCTTGGCTCTACGATACTGGAATCCTCCTCCATTCCCACCTCACACGGCGTTGGAAGGCAGATATTGCCATCTAGAGCCTCTGAAAGCAGAGCGCCATGCTCGAGACTTCTGGGAAGCGCAAGCTCAGGACCCAAATGCCGCTCGCTGGACACACACCACGTTCGGACCATTTGCAAACTTCGACGCGTTCGAGAAATGGTGTTTGGAGATAGAAGACACCCCCGACCCTCAAATGTACGCCATTGTTGTGGATGGAAAAGCTGCTGGTATCCTCGCGTACATGCACGTTGACCCAAGTAACGGGGTTGTCGAAGTCGGACGTGTCTTCTACTCGCTCTGGTTAGTGAAGACCCGGGCGGCTACTGAGGCCATTTATCTGTTGCTGGCGAACGCGTTTGAGCTCGGCTACCGACGTTTCGAGTGGAAGTGCGACAGCTGCAATTTGCCTTCAAGTGTGGCGGCCACCAGACTCGGCTTCACGTATGAGGGGACGCTCCGCCAATCTTTGGTGTACAAAAGCCGCAGCTGTGACACGTTGTGGTTCGCGATCACCGACGGCGACTGGGACGGGGGACTGAAAGAGGCTTTCGAGAGCTGGCTGGCGTGCAGCAACTTTGATGACAATGGGCATCAAAACCAGAAGCTGTCAGAGCTCACAGCTCCATTCGTGCTCAACAAACCATGAGATTCCCTTCTTTAGGATTTCTTGTGGTTCGAATATCTAGATTTGCTGCACGATATCCTCAAGGTATCAAGAAGATCTCTTTCGTCACCATTTCCATTTTCCCCTCGCTTGTGGTAAGCTCAAATTCAGATGCAACGTTCCCGAATTCGATGCTTTGTATCTGCAATTATTCCGTTCTAGATGGCCTCGCCAGAAGATATTTCGAGGCAGAAGATGACAGCCCGTTGGCTTTGCGATGGAAGAGTGGAAACCTCCGATGCTTCCTCCTCACACAACAATCGTTGGACGCTATTGCCAAATTGAGCCATTGAAAGGAGCTCTCCACGCTAAAGACTTCTGGGGAGCCATATCCGATGACCCGAAAGGTGCCAACTGGACGTACATGCTGAATGGACCCTTTTCAACCTTCAACGAATTCGAGACGTACTTCTTAAGTACGGAACAATCTCGCCAACCTCAAATTTACGCTATCGTGGTGGACGGACATGCTGTAGGTATGATCGCGTATATGCGTTTTGGATCCAAGTAACGGGGTGGTGGAGGTTGGGCGGATATTCTACACTTCCCGATTGACGAAGACCCCTGCAGCTACTGAAGCCATGTACCTCCTGATTGCCAACATCTTCGAACTCGGTTATCGACACTTGGAGTGGAAGTGCGACAGCTTCAACTTGCCTTCCAGATCCGCTGCCACTCGACTTGGGTTTAGCTACGAAGGATTGTTCCGTCAGGCCATCGTGTACAATGGTCGCAATCGTGACACGACCTGGTTCTCCATCATCGACAAGGACTGGAACGATGGTTTGAAAAGTGCGTACGTGTGTTGGCTCGAGCCTGCCAACTTTGATGAGAATGGTCAGCAAAAACAGAAATTGTCCGAGCTGACAGCGTCATTTGTTCAAGCGCGACCGTGAGTATAGGATTGAATGGTTGAAGCACATCTACGCGCGAAAAACTAAGCTCATGAAATGATACCTAACAAGTAAGCGAGGAATATATTTTTATTAACGCAACCTTACTTCACATCCTGCGTAAAGCGTGGTGTTAGTGGTCAGTGCTGCTTTGCTTGGCTGTGCGCCCACTTGGTACGCCGGGGAATACTTTCACGGGACATCATTCTTGAAGTCAGCAGTCCTCGAAGCCGCGTCGACAAAACTCCAACTGCATATTCCTTGCTGCCAATGCGAGGCGATTCGCATATCTCTCCATCCGTCAGACTTCCATCTCCTTGCTCCACAATAAAAATGCTGACGCCCTGACTGGATGATTTTGCTTGATGGGGTTGTCATCGGATCGCCTATTTCGTTAGCGATGGTATCTATCACATTTTCCCGGCAAAACTCCGGAACGCTTCCAGCCGAATAGTAACACCCATTTCTTCTTCACTGAACTAATAAATCGCCTTTTCCAAACTTAAACAAATCCGCTCTTGAAAGGAGGCAACAGTATGCATGATCGTTCGTGCGACTGCAGATCCACTTCTTGAGAAGTTGTCAGTAACTTGAACGTTTGAATGCCTTCGGGAACCTTCGTAGACGAATCCATCCAAAAGCGGCCAAATGTTTGAACTTCCCTGGTTCTCTATGAGATCTTCATAAATTTCAATAGCTGATTGCCAGTTGCAACTTTCCACAGTGGAAAACACAGCCTTGCTTGTTGGCTCGCAGTTTTCTTCCATCAGAGCGTCCGTCGCGTTTCCGACTTCGTATCCCAAGTAGAACAGAACATTCTCGGTTTTCAACTTTCGGTACACCAACACAGTTTTCTTGTGTCTTAGCACAATATTGAAGACTAGCACGCACTACAACGTGGACGTCCCGATGCCTGGCGATCCCACAACAATACTCTTTTATTGCGGGGTGTCCGACAGAATTCAGAGCTGGGACTGCCAAACCATCCTTCCAAGTACCCACACCAGTCGTTTGTCCTCCAAACGCCAAAATATGTTTCCACTCGTTGCAAACTCGTCGCCGCTTTCACGAGGACGCACAGTTCATTGTTCGTCGCCCAGACGACGGACCAAACGCGTTTTCTCAAGGAGTCCCAGAAGAAACACGCAGGAACCATCTACATATATTGCTCCTTGCAGTCTCGGCCACCTTGTTGCGTGAAGAAGGGGTCTTATGCAGGGCTCGAACAGCGATGCAGTCAAACGAAGCAGCTTCAGCTCTTCAATCTACGGGGTTTGTACTTGCATAGCGTTCCAACTGTCGGATTGGTAACACCTTTTTCCATATTCTGCACGGATTTGTGCGAACGCTGTTTGCTCAAGTCATTCTTCATTTTGCCAAGAAGATGGAGTCGCCGCTTGATATTGAGCTGAAAGGCACCACAGCGTTTGGTTCACCTCCAGCTCCGACGTACCGATACGTATTGACACTCAAGAACGATCTGCTGAGTATCTGGATGGAGGAACTCGCTTTCAAGAAACAATGGTACGCGTGGGATACAAGCTACTTGACTTACTTTGTATGCAGCTGACGTTGCTGGTTCTTTCTTCTTAGGTACTCCGGAGACCTGACTAGAGCGAACATTCTCGACCCAGCGAATACAATTCCCACAAGCGGCGCAGCAGCTGCAAGTCCGGGCTCATCGAGATCCCGGCCGAGTACGTGGGCTGCTCCGCCGTGACGGTGGCCGGCAAGCGCGTCCCGTTCTCCCGGGACATGCAGCAGCAGTGCCGCAAGTCGTGGACGCCGCTCGACGCCATCGACGAAGACGAATAGCTAACAACTCGTACAAATAATATTATTCGCCATTCGTGCATCCATCCCTTCCACTAGAGACCGTTACTGGTATGTACGGGAACTTGTTAACAATTGCGTGTCTTATCCCTCAGTAGCCAGATCGAAAGGGATTGTGAACATGGCGCGGCGCGTCTTCGGCATCGGCGTGGACGTGGCGCTCGTGGCGCGCTTCGAGCGGAGCTTCGCGCGCTTCGGGAGCGGCTGCTGCGACGCGCCTTCCACCCGGTCGAGATCGCCGAGTTCCACGCGCGTCCGAAAGCTGAGCGCGCGACGTTCCTGGCGTCCCGGTGGGCGGTCAAGGAGGCGACGTTCAAGGCGTTTCAGCGGTACCGAGTGCTGTTCCCAGAGATCCACGCGGTGCGGAGGGGCCTCGAGGGGCCTGCGGTGCCCACGGCGCTTCCTGTGACGGAGCAGTCCAAGGCGCTGCGTCTGCAGTTCTCGGGCGAGACGAAGGCGCTGGCCACGCGGCTGCAATTGGTGGTAGGTCAGGGGAAATTGGGAGAGGCACTTGCTCACTGTGATGTCTGCTGACAGGAACCTCATGTGTCCATCTCGCACGACGGAGACTACGCGGTGGCTTATGTGCTGCTCCAGCAAGAGATAGACGCAAGTTAAAGAGCTGCTGACAAGAGGTTAATCATCTTCCTCTAATGGTGCATCAGCTACGACGGTCTGTCTAGAAGGACTCTTTTCGGAGGCCTCGGCCGCTGTGGTCTCCGTAAATCTCACGGATGAGGCCGATCACGCGCTCCACCGCAGGCAACGAGAAGGTCGCAGCAGCCCACGTGTCCCGACGAGCCTCCTGCAGCAGCTGATCCCACTTGTCGGCGGCCAGTGCGTTGGCCACGCCGCGGAACTCGCGTTCATACGCTTGGCCCTCTGAGTGAGAAATTCCACGTTGTGAAAGCCAGAAGAGATACGCGTTCGGGACGCGTTCGGTGGCGTCGCGCTGATAACGAGCCAAGTCATGTGCGATGGAGCCCTCCCACTCCATGTACTCGCCGATGCGAGCGAGGAAGTTCAATCGCTCGGGTGTCACCAGCTCCGACGCCAGAGCCAACGAGTCGATCAGCAGTAATAACGTTGCTTGCCAGCGAGTGGCTTGTACTGCCACGTACGCCAAGAAGCGGTCCTCGAGCGGCTGATCCGCAGCAGCAGTCGTGTCGTCGGAGAGCGTGCCCAATTCGTAACTTCTCACAATATCGTTGAGCAATTCCCACTGCTCTTTCACCACACGGGCCCGCAGCAACTTGTGCGGCACCTCCTGCTCGATGTGGTAATGCAGCACCTGCCACAGTGCGAGGAATAGCGGCAATCCCGTCGAGAGAATCTCGTCACCGGGCTCGACACTCCCCACCATGAGGTCGTGGAAGACCTTGGCGTCCAACTCGTGCATCTCACCATCGTTAGCACCACTTGCAGACCCGCTGCTCGCCTCCAAAAGCTTCCTCATGAACGTGCGCACCTTCTGTGGACGCACCTCCATCAGGCGATACGCGATGATGTTAATGAGGATCGACAGCAATTGCAGCTTGTTCTGCAGTCCAACGTTCGATCGTGACACCAACAGATCACTCTCCGAGCTCGACGCAGAAATGACGATGGAGCGCATGGAAGCCAGGAACATGAACATCTTCTGCAACTGGTTGTAGCCCTTGTCGCCCAATAGTTGCTGCTGTAGCTTTGTCAACGCAGTATCGACCTTCTTCGCAGCACTTGGCGCCATGATGGCGATGTACTGCGGGTGCTTGTTAATTGCTTCGAACGCAATGTTCAAACTGATCGTTCCTTCCAGTTCCGGTATGGGGATCTCCACGTAAAACATGGACGGCAGCGTCACGGAAACCGGAGAAATTGGTGGCGAGTTGCTCTGGATCTCAGAGAAAACGGCATGGGCATGGAGGTATTCTTTTGCCGTCTCCACGTTTATAGACTTTCGTAGCAGCATGTAGCTGCACACCTCTGCAACGAGCTCACTGGGTGCGCCACCAGCAACAGCTATGTTTCTTGCGTGGAGAGCCATGTGGCCCTTCTGGATGCCCGTCACCGCAATGGCGCGGATTGCCGCGAAGTTCTGTGCCAGTCCGACGCTCATGATGATTCCACTCAGATTGCGAGCCGTTGGCTGCTGCAGAATCGCATGAGTGGCAGTGTAGCCCGGGTGAGTCAGCAAAGCTCCGCCCTTGGATCCAACCGCAATAGGCATCTCCAGGCTGCCGCGCAGCACTCGAGTTCCGGAGCCGTCACGGGCAAGACCAATTTCATAGTGCGAAAGCGACGCGTACTGGCCCGAGCGACTAGCGTAGCAATGCGCCGCTGACTCAATGGCACGCCAGTCCTGACCAGTGGCGACAGCAACTGCATCCACACCATTCATAATCCCCTTGTTGTTGGTCACCGCACGATAGGGGTCGACAGCGGCAAAGTTGTAGGCCTCAACAATGCGGTTCGCTACGTCTTCACCGTCCACTCCCTTCCAGCCAAGCTTCTTCAGAGGAATCTCAAAATCGGAGCGGGCACGACGCTGCATACAAAGATTGGTGAGGATACGCAGACCCACGCGGCTTCGTGTGAGCTTCGACACTTCTTCCGATAGTCCTTCAGCCACCGTGTTGACGATGTTGGCCCCCATAGCTTCGCAAACGTCCACATCAATGTGCACAATCAAGAACTGCGTCTGCGGCTCAGACGCATTCACCACCAGCTCGTCTTCGCACGGAGCGTACCAGGCACTGCCCCGGACGCAGTAGCAGCCGTTCGTGCAGCCTGGCTAACCACACGGCAGTAAATGTCGACGGCACCGCCGCCTCGCTTCTTCATGTTCGGGCACAGCGTCGTGTTGGCAATGGATATCAATCGCTCACGGTTGCACTCAATCGCTGCAATAGCGGCCGGGATATCTTCCGTGTCTACAAGTTGGATCTGTGACGTCATGATGTTGCCCGACGTCGCTGTGTGGAAGCCTCCGCCAGCTGCAGCCACGAGTTTAGCGGCACTAGACGCCGCTGCCACTACGGAAGGCTCTTCCACCGCCATAGGCACCGACAGACTCTTGCCGTCGATGACGAAGTTCAGGCCGAGTCCGAGAGGGATCCCCAAAACGCCGATGCAGTTCTCGATCATGAGGTTGGCCGTGCGTAGCGGCAGCTCTCCGAGCTTGGCCGCCGACTCAGCCGCCGGTAGCATGTCAGCGGCCGTCTCGAGCCCACTGTTCTGCTGCGTCTTGAGGCTCTTGAGCCGTGGGTACATGAGCGCCAGCACGTCCGAGCGCTCTCGCAGCGTCTTGTTGTAGAATCCCGACCAGACCGAGGGCTGCGGCGTCTCCTCGTGTGCTTCAGCAGCAGCTGCTGCTCCCCACCCCTCCCTGGCGTCGTGACTGGGCTGCAGCGGCTCGAACTGCTTGGCGTCCACGCTGCGTCTCTGCAGCTGAGCGGCCAGCGCAGCCACTTGCGCCGCCTTGGACTGCAGTGTGGCATCTGGCGCTGCGTCTTGCGCGCTCTTGAGCGCCTGGCGCAGCAGCTCCAGCGTCTGGTCCAGCGCCGCGTGCAGATCCGTCCTGGCGAAGGGTGCGAGCGCGTCCCCGTCCGAGCGCTTATTGGTCATGGGCAGAAGTCGGAGGAGGGGCAAGAGGCATGAATTGCAAAGTGACGGACGGAGGTCGGCGCGACTGGGCGGTTTCAGTGATTGCAAAGACAAGGTTGGGGCGCGCAACATAACGGGATGCGCAACATAAGCGTAGATAGATGGCTACATCTGGAGAGCGGGATGCCGACGTTGCACGAGTCCGCCGGAACATTGGGCCGAGCCTTTCCGCGCGTCAATTCCACGAGGTGCAGAGCCCAATGACAGTCGGCGACGGGCTCCAGTGTGGGCGCTTATTTTTCCGCAGAGCTGTTGGTGCCGCTCCGCCTCCCTCTTGATCTGCACCGGAGAAAGTTGCTGCAACTTGCAGCAACTTCGTCAATGGATGGAAAAGATGCTGCCCCTTGCTTTTCATACGGTGGCACTGATGGCACTTCAGCTAGAGGCAAGCGCTATCGAATCGGGGTCGACCACCACGCAGCTCGGTTACTCCACCCCAACCGGAGTCGTAAATCTGTTCTGCTCCCTGGCGAGTTCACGACACGGACTATTCGTCGTCTTCCCAATCGCACTCGTCGTAGGACTCATCTGGTCGAGGCGACGCAACGGATTCAGTTGCTGCTGGGATGTCCGCAGTCTCCACGTCTTGCTCAACTTCTTCATGCTCATCTGCATGTGGGGATGGTTGCGAGCTTTCAACGGGCAGGTCGACGGCGCTTTGATCTTCGGACAGCGCAGGTAGTCCCAGCGAGTTGTAGCTCTCCTCATTTGCCAGCTGGTCGTCATCGCCTAGACACGCTTTATTGTCGAGAACTCCTGTGACCGCTGACGTGCCGTCAAGCCCGTACCCACTTGAGTACTCCACTGCGTCTTGCAGCTTCTTGCGAAGCAAACGTGCCAGCTCTTCTTCCAATGGGGGATTCGGTCTGCCTTCGTCATGCTGCTCTCTCCAGCATAGGGACTTCCAGTAATGAGGGAGCTCGAGCGTGTTGTCACAAGTCTAAATCATACCAACAGGACCGTGAGTTTGTTGCAATATTCAGATCAGTTGCAATACACGTACGTGAGCCTGTGGGAGCATCAGGAGACACTTTTCATGTTCAGCCGCCGACATTGAGGTAAATGGCATTTCGATTCGAAAGAACTACCAGGTAGGTAGGTAGGAGTAGCAAAAGCAGAAACGAACAGCGTAAGTAAAATCATACAACCAGTAGGGCGTTAACCATGAGCACACATACCTCGGTGCCTCTCAAGGGCAGAGTGTCCACACCAGTCACGAACTTGATGAACTTTCGTTTTAGCGGCGGTTCAAAGGTGTTCACGACTTTCCAGAATCCGTTCATCAGGGGCTGACAGCTCGTGAATTCTGTGTCCGCTGCAACTCGAAAAACGCTGGCGATGTCGAAATCGTCGCTGTAGCCCGCACCGCTTCCACAAATGCTTTCGACAAGGTCGGCCTCAGTGATACCGACACGACTAAGTTGGTCGATGGCGATGACCCGCGTAAATCCGCGCCGAATCAAGTCGAGTTGCCATCCGATCCCGGACGAAGGACCAAACTTTTCCCCTAGCGCTTTGCTGATATATGCTTCAACGCTAATACTTTCATCGACACCTTCGAATCTTAAGTACTCCACGAAATCTGCCAGATTCATATCGTTCAAACTGGACAAAGAACTCGCTAGCTCTGAGTCGAGGAGTCTGAGGTCGTCTATCGTCATGCAATACTGAGGGTTTATCAGCAACCGGAAGAAGAGCGGATGTATCCGCAACTCGATTGCACTAAAGTGGGTGATAGCACTGGCAAGGAACCATCCAACGAAAATGAGCAGGTTATGGGCCTCAGGTGAATTGCGCGTGTTCTCATTGAGCCAATAGCTTTCCGACGCTTGCACGTACTCGAATGTGGAAGGATTCGGTTGTGAAATGCGCAGCTGAGAGACGGGGAATGAATGAGATGGCACACCCCGATCAAGTAAGAAGGCGCCATCTTCCCCGATCTTATTGACCACTCGACTGATTGTTTCTCCGTCGCTACGGTCCCATTCGAGCTGAAAGCCTGGGCGTATAGCATCGGTCGTACCAGGAATTTTTACCACATTTCCGCTCGCAATTGCCTCGGTAGAACCAACCTCCATTCTTAGCGATATTTGTTTCCACTTTGATACCATCTGCAGGCCGATCAGCCCAAACCATTCCTTAAGTGGGCCCTTTCCTTCTCCTTCCTCGACTTTCACTCCATCCACAAGTTTCTCACCGAATGAACTCTTAAAAAACGGGAAAAGTGAAAAGTTCGAGGTTACCTTCTCAGACAAAGGTGATTCTGCCAAGCGTACTCCACGCTTGATTGCAGAACGTCCTCGCGATCACAAATGATCGTAACTTTAGGGAATACCGTAAAATCATCTTCAGCCAGCGAGTCTTGATTCGAGCGATTGCATAACTCTATTGCAAGCAGCAGTGTTTTGCACAGGGGTCCAGTATACGATAGAGTTGATCGAGAGGCAGTCCCATTGCTGAAAGAATACTGCTCACCGAGTGCCAACTCTCGCGTAGTTCTTCTCGGGGTTGTTTAACCAGATACGGGTAGAATACCTTTACAAGTTGACTGAGAGCTGCTGTTGCAGGCGAGTGATGCTTTCGCGAGGTGGTGATATCTTGATCTGACGAGCACAGGAAAGCGAGTAGTGTTGAAGCAATTCTGAGGTACTCCCATGTTGTTTCATGGTACAGTTGACGCACGCTTTCAGCGTCTTCAAGCACCTCCTCAATGTCAATTTCAGACACGAGCGAATTCTTCGACTCAAGTAAGAGTTGTAGATCTGTTGCAACAGTATAGGACACGTTGTCTAGTACGTATTGACACTCACTAATCAAGTGCGCCGCTAAATCAAGCTCTCGTGCCACCTCGCTGGAGAGAAATGTCTCCAAAGGTGATTCTGGTACAGCAAGCCCGTACTGCTCCAGCATAGAAATAATAGATCCTTCCATACCACCACTGATTGGTGAGTGTGTCTGCAGCGCCTCACTTATTAACCGAGAGCTGCACCAAGACAGACATCCAGGCACATTAACCTCAGTGGGTCGATTTTCATCTTCGAGAAATGTCCAGCGTTTAAGTTCACCTAACAATCGTTTCGATACCGTTTGCGCATTATCAGCCTCTGGAACAGATTGATCCATTTCAGTATCATTCAACGGCTGATTTTGTTCCAAACCAAGAATCGGTGGGATGTTGGTGGCTGCATCAGAATTGATAGTAGATTCCAAGGTTGGGTCTAACCTGTCAGCACCAGAATTATTGCTCGCCTTATCTTCGTCCACATCTTCTTCAAAACTGTTTTCGTAGTCTGAGGCATCGCTCCCTTCTGCGAGACCGGTAGTTAATTTGCTCTCGTCTGCGAGACTGGTAGTTAATTTTTCAGGCAAAACAGGCTGATCCATAGGTGAATTTTCGACAAGGAGCGCAAGTTCGGTATCAGAGCTCCCGTTTGGTGCGGCAAATTGTTCGGTTTCAGCACTTTCGGGGTTTACAAGGGCATCGTTCGATTGCATTTGCCCAGCATCACTCTCTCGCTGACCATTTTCATTGCCCGCTTCAGCATCAAAACTGTTATTGTATTCTGATGGATTGTCGCTCCCATTGGTTCGAGATGAAGATTGATCATTCCCGGGCGTTGGCTCGATGATAGTATCCACTCTTTCTTGCCTTGATGAATCCTCGACTGCAGATGCACTATTGCTCACTCGCTCCGGCTCACCATTTGTGTCAGCTCCTTCGGGTGGTGATTTTGGCAAATCAATGCAACAGCTTCAACGTCCAAGGCAGGAGGATCCATAGGTGAATCGGCACCAGAGCTCTCGCTCGGTGCGGCAGATCGTTCAGTTTCAGCACTATCGGTATTAACAAAGGTGTCTTCTGGTTGTGCTTGCATCGCGCCGGTGTCAATCTCTCGCTCACCACCTTCATCGTCCGCTTCAGCATCACAAATATTATCGTATTCTGATTGATCGTCGTTCCCATTGGTTCGAGACGAGGATTGCTCATTCTCTGGCGATGGTTCACCCAAACTGTCTTGCCCTGGTGAACCCTCCACTGCAGGTGCTGTATTGCTCACCTGCTCTGGCTCACCATTTGTGTCAGCTCCTTCGGGTAGTGATTTTGGCAAATCCATTGACTCGGATGCAATAGCTTCAACATTCTCCCGATCAACCATGTGCTCATTGTTGTCCATGGGGTCGTCCTCGTAGTCGGATTGATTATCTGCCGGTATATCCAGTACTTCCCCTTTTCTGATACTACAGCATTCGTTCGGAGACAGCCTCCGTCTCCTGGCTCGAACTTATCGGCCAAATTATCATATGCAATCGTAATGTCTTCGCTTGGCGGCCGGACCATTTGCCCCTCCCTTTCCTTGCTGTTGTTGTTTTCGTCGTCATCTTCGAAGTTGTTGTCACTGGTAGGTTCTGTTGAATTTGCACCACCTTCACGGGAAATGTTTCCGCGTATGAATTCCAGACTTTCATCCAGCAAGTCGACAAGGTCCGCTGCAGATCCATGATCGTGACGGTTTATCTCGTGTTTTCTATTGGCAATTTCCTCTTCAGCTTCTACAGTGCTGTTTTGTACCTCACAATCATCACAGCCGTCGAGACCAGCAAGGTCAGCACTTGAATTTGTATCCGTTTCAACCTTTGCGTTGCTCTCTCTCTCCTCGCGACTAGGATCACCCATACGACTGCTAACAGCGAGCAACTCCTTCGGGGTCATATCCTTTGTAAATTCCACGATAATAGAATGTGCAGCTAGTACGCGGCCTAGCTTTTGATTCGGTTTGATCAGCAGGGGTTTGATTGTCCGAAACAGTCAAGATTGACTCCTCTTGCCTGCAACTCGGCTTCTGCAAAATCCAGGTCATTACCCATTTTCAAGAAGTAGTTTCGCCCGCGCCACAGGAATGGTGGAGGTGTTCTGGTTATCATCGACGTAGTTAGCATACAATAGCTGACCCCGAATCACTCAGTTACTTACTCTGCTTGTGCGCCAGCCTCCAACATCCATTCGACTAATGCTTCGACACACTGGATCCCGGTAACCTGCAAATCTTTGGCAAGCTGTTGGGCTAACTTTGTGGCTTCGCGTGCATTGGTCATTGCACCAGAACTCCCTCCATGACGGCTTAGTGGGGTTGGAGCAAGAGCCATTCCTCCTCTCGATCGTATTTGTTGCCGGCCAGCACTGATTGACGTAGGTGGTTCGATAGGTCGAGACGGAAGAAACAATGGCTCCTGCACTGGTGTGCAAAGAATCAGTGCGCTTAACTGGTACAGCAGCGTCTCGCGAGCATCGATTGCTTTCAGAACCTTAAAGCGCAGCTTTTCCTCCTTCGTTGGCTGCGCAGCTTCCTATTTAATAATCAAAACTGTCAGTGGCGTTGAATCGAGATAATAAAGAAAACGTTTAGATGCATCTTACCGATGGTGGCTTCGACAGAGTACCCAGAGGCACTAACTTCCCACTTGACGGCTTCTTCTGTTCTCGATTGCGCTTCCCACCACGTTTACCTGATACTTAGCTTGTTAGTCAAATCAATCAGAAGCGAATAGACGAAGACATAAAAAAATCACCGTACCATATTGTGCGCGCTCGTTGCGAATCTTTGACTCTTTCTTCAACGGGGTTGGTGGGACACTGGACGTCGGAGAATGTGCCGGCGACTGCATTTTATTAGAAATGGGCGGTGGGTCAAAAGTGAAGCGGTCATTCCACCCCAGTTCACGTCGGGCTATCTCCTCCTCCGAAAGCTTGACGAGGCGGCGATGACCTCGCCGCGAATGGTTTGGCTTTTTGGCATTGCTTTTCCTCGGGTGTCGTTGGTCGAGCAAGTTCTTAACGATGGATTCCCGCTTGGCCGTCGACATGATTCCCTGAGCAGTGCAGTGGCGAATACGGTGAAGAGTCCTCTGCTACAATAAAAATAACTCCATGAAACTCCTCGAAAGCACGCTGGTAGCGACATCGACATCACGTGTTTCGACTCGCTGCTGGCACAGAATTGCCAACTCCTGATGAAGCGTTCTGATAGACAGTGAGCACCTTCGAGCTGCAGCTAAAACGAAAGTTTATCAAATTCGTAAAGATATAGGGTTTTCCTCAGAACAAGTGTCTTCTACATAGAGGTCTTCTACCCGTACCTGATCCACCAGAGCACTCGCTGCAAATACTAATGACTCTTGCCAGTGCTGGCTTTCTGCCGTTTGATGTCGGCTTTGACGGCCATCTTGCACTCCGCTACAGCCTCCAGATCTTTATCGATGGCAGCAAGCTGACTTTTGTCGCTCAGCTTACCACGCTCACGGCGCAGCTTCCGTTCTCGCTCACGCAATGCAATGAGCAGTGTAAAGTCTGAAGACGTGAATGCCCCAGCAGACTCGGCGATATCATCTGCGGCTGCAGGGACCTCGGACGTCTCGTGAAAGTTGGACCCTCCGACGTAGAGACTCCCAGTACAGAGCAGCACAAGCCACAAGCCAGTAAAATGGTACGCGCGGAGCGACGGCAAGTGCATCTTGAGCGTCGACTTCCACTGCTTCACGACGCTTGCCTGTTGGTTCGAGCACGGCTCGCACTGCGGATAGAAGCGGAAAGTCGTTTTCCGGCCCAAGATCCTTCGGAAAAACTGCTCGTCATTGCGCTTGGCCACTCTGCATATCAGCAGCACAATTTACATAATAAATACCAAGAAATGGCAAGCAGCAACACCAAGTGCCACGTACAGTTTGGGTGGCATGTGGTCTGCATGGTAGCGCCCCTTTCTTAATTCCGCACGTGTGGCACCCAAACAGTCGACCGAACTCCTGGATGACCCCCTCTCCACACTCGTAGCATAGTCAACTGTGGCTGGTAACGACGCCTTCTTGAGGTGGAACGCTCCAAGGTCAGCAAAAGGCGAAGGCGCCAGCGCACTCATGCGTCCCCCAGCAGTTTAAAACACAGCAGCCCCATGACCATATAGACGGGAGACGGAGCTTGCGGGAGGTCCTCCCAGCGCTCCGTCACCTTGCTCTGCATCTGCTTCCAGGCCGTCGGGGCTGCAAGTTGCTCGCCCCCAGCACGAGCCAACTCCAGCCTCGCTGCTCATGGGCGCGTCGACTCTGCGCCGCCAACTCCTGGTAAATTTCCTCGGGATGGACGCAAAGTGCAGCGCCAGGACGGAGGACGAGGCCACCGCCGCCGCCCCCACCGCTTGGGGCAGCAAAAGCCACTGGCCGAGCCGATCCGCAGCAGCTTCTGCGCCACTTGCGCCGCCGAGACGCCGCACAGGAACAGGCCGCCGCCAGTGCCCGCGTCCAGCACGTGCGCAGTCAGCGCCTCGTACACGGAGACCGACCGGTCGCTCGCGAAGTGGCGACGCGCACGCCGCAGAGCCTCGTCCATCAGGAATGCGGTTTCGTACTTAGCGCAAATTGAAGTGGGCAAATGGCTACATTTTGTTTTGTGTTTTTGCGGTTATTCTGGTAGTCGCCCCAATGCAGGAAGAGGCGCTGGTGGACAGGCGCCGGTCGCTGGCCTCTCAGATGGAGGAGATGGCCAGTGACGGAGCCTTCCTGAGAGCCATCGAGCACAAAAGCCCGCAGATCGACGTGTGCCGAGCCATTCTGCGCAAGCCGACGGGGAAGAGGACGCTGGAAGACATTCACGTGGTGAGTGGGGCAGCAACTTTTGACGTTTGACTTGAGGCCGGTAGAGGTGCAGCTGGGCTGACAAGGGCTAATGTGGGTGGGTGGGAACCAGCTCAAGTCGCTGTTCGCGTCGTCCAAGCTGCTCGACTTTTCTCCAACCTCGATGCGTGTGCGTAGGATGCGAGTCTCCTCTTCTGCCAATGGTGGATCTGATCTGTAAGCAGACGCTGGTGCTGACGCTGCTGTTTTGGTATTTTGCTGCCACGTTCAGTCAAGGTATCGCCCGTTGTGCTTTGATCACTTTAGAACTGCGATGTGCTGACGGAGTGTGTCGTTCAGCTTGATCGATTGTATCAATCTCTCGAGATCGTTGCGTATGCTGAAAAGGGGTGTACGTCTTCCACGAGGTGTGTTATTCTCCCTTTCTCTCCCAACTCGAGACATGCCCAAGGCTGTATTCTTACGTGCAACTCTTGTTTTTGCCAAGGGTGACGATGGCGACAGTTTTTACCTCGTCTACTCTGGTCGAGGTATTAACAATGTTATTCCATCTCCTGGGCTGTCTAACAAAATACGATATTGTTATCGCAGTGGACGTGGTGAAAATGAGACTAATACTCCGGCTCGCTCCAATGCAACAATCCACCTTGTCTACTTGAACCCAGGAGATACGTTCGGAGAGCGAGCGCTGCTTTCTTCTTCTGACGTACGCGCAGGTAAGCCACCTCTACCACTCGATTGAAGCATTCCCTTCCTAACTACTGTTCGCCAAGCGTCTGTGATTGTGGTGAGTGCTCCAACGGAGCTGGTATATATCAACCGAGTCGTGTTCAGCGAGCTACTTAAGGAAGCACACGATTCAAGCAGTCACACACTTGAAGTAACAAAACGATTCCGCAGCAATAAGGATATCGTGCGGAACATTTTCATGCGAAGCTCGACCCAAAGATCAGAAAAGGATCTGAAATTTGCTGTTGAGTATCTGAAGAGCGTCAAGTTTTTCTCGCGCTTCTCGTTCGAGGTTCGGAAGCAGCTTTGCAAGGTAATGCGGCTCATAAGTGCTGTTTCAAACACCATTCTTTTGCTGAAGGACAAGTGGGTCGGCACTTCTACATCATCTTCACGGGCTGTGTAGACGTATCTGTCCGTGCGAAAAATCGTTTTGAGGAGACAAAAGAGAATGTCGTGTCTAGGCTTGGCGAGGGCGAGTATTTCGGCGAGTTGGCACTCTCCCAGGCTGATGGTGTCCGCCGAGCTACAGTGGTGTGCACCGAATTCTGCGAGCTGCTTGTGCTTGGTCGTGAAGAGTATGGACCACTGATCAAAAAGTACCAGAACGAATATCATGCCCAGTACGCACAAATGCTGAGGAAGAACCCTTACTTCATTGGCCCCGAGTGGGATGACAATACTATCGAAGGCATGTGCTCTGTAATGACGGAGAAGTATATTCCTTTCAGAGGCGAAATCTGCAAGCAGGTACGTTTGCGGAATGCATCCATTTACCCCATACATGTTGCTGATAATTCATTCTACAGGGTTCACGTGCAAGTGAACTTTTCATAGTAACACGAGGAGAGTGCCGAATTATTCAGGAGGGCAAACACCCCATCACTAATGCGCCGCAAATCTATGAGCTGGGAAGATATGGACCAAATTCTGTTTTGGGCTGCGCAGAGTGAGTGAGCCATTGCAATTTTATTGACGCTTGTGATTCTATGAACTCATATCGATGTGTGCAGGGCGTCAGCAGGAAAATTCAACGACATTTTTATTCGCGAATACTCCATTTTAGCAGAGTCCCCGATGAAGATCCTTGTGCTTTCACGGTTCGACATATTTCATCTCATGTCAGCAGAGGCTCGCGCGAGTCTGCAGCGCTCTTCAAATGGATACATTCGCGAATCAGTCCAAAGCCGAGCGCTCAAATCGGTAGCGTGGGAGAAGTACAAGAAGAGCTTCATTAACAGCGTCATGGCCGAGAGTCTTCATCAGCCGTTTGGGCATGCTGGGAGTCGTTCCGACACAAGCGCAATGAATGAGGCTGCTATGCTGGGAAAAGCACAGTCGGCCCCACTTTTGCCGCTTAACAACTCCGGCACACTGGTAGACCCCGGTTCTCTCATGCTCGAGCGCCGGAGAGGGGTAACCAACCTAGGTGCATCGAGATTGGGACTAGTGCGCTCAGGGAACGCAAGTCCGAAAGACTGGAATATCGGGCCCAGTGTATCCAAGGAGCGGAGGCCTGACAAACAGAACAACCTGAGCATGGTTAATACAGCAGAAGAAACGCAAAACGAGAATCATCCTGCACCCTCAGTGGGCAAAGAGCGAAGTTCATCCCTTCCACGGGATATAAACCTTCATGGCCAAATATCTCCAACGGCTTCTTGTTCGCTCTTGCTGCAAAGGGGGTCATCGATGGCCACATTACTCGCGCAGAAATCACCACTGAAGTCAAGTAGAATGAAGTTGCCGCCAGTAGCCCATGATGGCTCCACACCTGAAGTGCATCCTCTGTCGCTGGGGTCGGGTAGTACCAAGTCACTAACCCGTCGTCCAACGAGCCTCAGCTCAGGGGAGAATTGGGTTCCATCGGGAAAAACACACTGATGTTGCTCGCTGCAGTGTCTCCGATCAAAGAGAGCGAAGACTCATCAAGTCGAAAGGAATACAGGAGCGACTTGCGTCGTTGCGGGCGCATCCGAACGGAGAAGGCCGACACCGTCGCCAATGCCTCCAAGAATGGCCCAGCTGGAGCTTCCAATACTATCACCGCAAACGCAGCCACGATATGGGATCCTGTGCACGGCGTCTGCCAGCCTTTTGCAGTTTTGGGGTTCATGAAAGAGCAAACATCCCGACCAGCGTCGAGACGAATATCCTTGTCACTGGCGTCGGCCAAGACAGGCAGGTCTACCAAGTCGGCCACAGCAGATCACCTTCGTAAAGCAGCCGCAGCTGCTGTAAACGCTTCTTCGGTGCCCATGGAGTTCTCACGCTTCCGCGTTTTCGGTAAGTACCGCGACATCGACGAAGCGCTCAACTTGTTCCGGCAAATCTGCGCCATCGAGAAGACCACGCGCGTGTCAGACGGTCGAGATTGCAGTCGGTTTGCCATCTACAAAGAGGACGAGATGACGATGGCACTGGAGAACTTTTCAAGCGCTGACACGAGCGATGCACGACCCAACACCGGACAATTCCGGGCGGCGGACCTGATGCAGGCTACCGGCCAGCGATTCGCGTGCGTCAGCGTCTTGGTTCAGTCCTCACGAGCCACTTGCGTTGAGGCGATTGTGGTTCACGTGTACCAATGTTTCCCCACTCCACAGAGCGCCGTGAGGTTCGCTCGACAAGTGGCTGCCACCCTGTTGGCTCCGAGTGCTCTGAGCATTGTGCCGCTGTTCGAGTGGATCGCCTTGGAAGAACTGGAGCGGTTCGACGCTCGCAACAACGACTTGGAGCAAGAATTGGAGCTCGCCATGCGTCGGGGAGGACAAGAGAGCACGTGGAAGGCCAGGAAGGAGGCCATCAAGAAGGAGGTCCATCAGAGCAAGTTGAAGTCGACTTCAACCTAAATTTTGCGTTGTAACATAATATTCGCAATACAATTTCTCCCATTTTCTCTTTCAACTTGCTGGACGTTCGCCATGGCTCCCCGCACGGCTGTGACGCTCAACGTCTACGACCTGGTGGAGGCCAACGAGTACACGGCGCGTACGTGTGGCCAAGTGTAGCAACTGTGTGTTGCCGCCCTAATGTATTGCCGTGAAACTGCAGCGCTGGGGCTCGGCATCTTCCACAGCGGCATCGAAATCGCAGGAGAGGAATTCTCGTACGCCAGCGGCGCCGGAATCTTCTCGTCGACTCCCAAGCAAGCGCCCGGTACGAGCCCCTCGGTAAAATAACGCTGAAAACTATAAACCTGCAGCTAATTTACTGCTTCCAGGCGCCACGTTCCGCGAGTCCGTAGCCATGGGCTTCTTCGACGGCAGCTACCAGGAGGCCCATCGCCTCGCCTATTCCTTGAGCTCGGACTTTGAAGGAGCAGCCTACAACCTCTTCACCCAGTACAGAGCTGCAGGGCTTAGTGCACACACTCAGGACGCATCTGTAAGGCTGACTTCTGTGTAAACTGCTTCAGGAACTGCAACACGTATGCGGACGCTCTGTGTCAGCTGCTACTGGGGAAACCCATCCCGGCCTACGTGAACCGCGCAGCCTATTTGGGCTCGTTCATGAGCTGCCTCCTGCCGGCGGATCTGGCGGACCAAGCGCCCGTGGGCGACCCCAACACGCTGACGAATGGCGCCCCACGACGCTCCGACTTTATCTACACGCCGTTTGCGGGTGTGTTTGCTGTATGCAGCTTTTTGCCCTTGATGTAGTTTGCTAATGGGATCAACATGCGGCAACTTGGTAGGTTCTGGCCAAAGTGTCGGCGGCACTGCGGACTCATCGGAGTCGTCCTCCCTAGCGGATCGTCGCGAGAAAGTTCGTCTGGCAGCTTTGCGGCGAATGGGCGAACCAGACCAGTAGACTCGAGCAATCCCTACTGAGGTACCGGTAAACGCATATTGGTGTTGGCTAAATATGAAAATCTTTTCGAGCAGGCTCTCATGAGAGGAGTTTCAGCGAGCTTCCCTTGGCCTCTTGAAGGGGCAGTCGTGATACTGAAGCAGAGCACGATGGGGAAGGCAGCGTCGCCGAGTAAGAAAGGCAGCGGACACATCGCCTTGTCTAACACGACCAGATCGGAAAACGAGTCTGGTACATTTGACGACCTCGAAGATGGAGGGACAATATCGATACTTCCACGTACTGTGAGCACAATCGTGAGTCGCGAGACGGCGACGCATCACGCTTTTGCTAAAAGGTGCGCTGATGGTGGTGGAGTTTAGTCAGGTTTCGTTGCTCTCCTACTAACCTTGTTTGAGTGTGAGCAGTCGAAAAGAAGATTTCGTCTACTCCCCTACAAGCCACTACTTGCCCATTTTGAACGATCATTGCCAAGGGGATCGCGAGGCGCGATCAGCGCTGTTGGTAGTAGTTGGCCAGCCTGGTGATGGCAAGTCGGCGTTGCTGGCAAATTGGGCAGAAGAGCGCAGACGCTCGAGTAAAGGGGAGCGGGAGCTGATCTACGAGCACTATTGTGGCTGCTCGTATGATAGCGTCAAACTCTCGCTCTTTTTGTTTCGATTCATGAATCAGCTGAAGATTTCTTATAGCTTACGCGACTTCGAGCTTCCTCGAGAACATGAGGAGGAAAAGTTAAAGTTCTCTTTCAGTCGTTGTTTGGAGGCAGCGGTTGGAAAAGGAGAACACACCACAGGACCCGCAGAGAAGCGGAAACGGTACGCCCCGTGGACTTGTGATGTTGCCACGATGCTTATAGCTGAGATTTCTCTGGTATGCTCAGTATCATACTTGTTCTAGACGGCATCGATTGTATAAGGACCGAAGACGGGGAGATTCTCTATCCTGGCTTCCAAACACTTATCCAGCCGGTGTCCGCATTATTGTTTCGACTACACAGGCCAACGTAAAAGGAAAGCGATACCTTCACCGCTGTCAGAACATTATACGCCAGCCGGCCACGTATGACAGCGAGTACGTCAAAGTAATTTGGATAACCCACGATCTTTACCACTTCACTAACATCTGAACGGCAATGTTTGGTTAGTGGTGATCTAATCTATGACACGACACTCCCACCACGTGACAAGGAATCACATACAATCCGGGAGCTGCGTCGTCGTAAGGCAGCATTTATGGTAGCGGAACCGCTTGATGAGGTCTCTTGCTTGGCAATTCTGGAGGTGAGTGGCCCTCGCTTTTATTCCGTAGTAAGCTGCTCTTACCGACGTCTTGTTATGTGAGCAGATGTATGAGCACAAATTTTCTCGTGAGCTCGACTCCGAAGAAAGGCAGCTGATCGTGAGGGCTCGTGGCAGCTCAAGCCCACTTTACGTGAGACTTTTGCTAAACGGTCTCGAACTATTTGATCCGAGTGAGAGCGAACGACGCCTGCAGTGGCTTGAGCAAGCTTGCGAAAGCACGCAACTAAATGATGTCTACGAACTTTTGATGAAGCAGTGGAACTCAATTCTGCTAAAGGACTTGTTCGCTGAGCTAGAAGAACACACGGCAGCGGTTGAAGCTGTCACATCGAGCTCCTCACATGTTGGATTTTCTACGTGTTCACGTGATCGAAATGGAACAGATACCGTCCGCCGCTCGGTTAAAGGAGCACCATCAGATTTATGTGGTGGCAGCAATATCAACAACAACAGCGCTTCGTCGAAAGCGGGCAACCCCTTTGACCAAGGCGATATTGAGAATCTTCGAGTTAGCATCGAGCAGCGCGCTCTTTTGGTTCGACACACTCTGTCACTTCTGGCTGTGTCTCGCTATGGTCTCTCTGAGAACGACTTCATTCGGCTGTTTGGTGATAGTGTCTCGCGAACCGTTGCCCAACAGCTCTTGGCTCTCCTCAAGCCTCACCTGATGACAATTAGGCGCTGCGATTGCGGATCGAGGTCTAACACGCATTGTAACACAACTCAACTTTCAGCTACGAATGCTGGCAAAGGCAGTGGCAATCAAGATAACTCGACTGAGGCGGTTCTGTTGTATGATCTTAGCCATAACCAACTAAGGCTTCTAACGCGGTATGGTTTTCTGCAAGACGACCAGCTGCGTAATTGCTACTACCGAGAGCTTGCTGTGCATTTTGAAGCGATGGATGCGTGTCAGCGTCGTGTCGATGAGCTTCCTGTGCAGCTCGAAAGATGCTCCATGTGGGGCGTACTGCAGAACGCCCTGGTGAATATGAAAATGTTCCAATTATGGTGGAGCGAGCGCAATCGACAGGAATTTTTCTTTTACTGGATGGTATTGTCGTCGAACTGCTCGATGCACGACCCGGTCGATGATTTCATTCGGTCCCTAGACGAGTATATTGCCCAGGAAGCCCCAAGTGCAGAACAACTGTTGTCAATTTTCCTCACGATCACGGACTTCCTCCGAGCCTGGCAAAAAGTTGATGAATCTCGTGTAGTCAATCTGGTTCTTAACCGGCCCAAACCACCTCAATTACAGGAATTCCTTACTAGCTTGGGCAGCTTTTCGACTTCGGGTCTATCTGAGAGTGAAGCGGAACGAATCCAGAAGGAAATGGATGCTTTGGTCATTCACCAAGAGGATGGGTACTATGTTCGACGGTGGCTTTGGACTCAATTCCCCTAATTGGCACTGCATTCGAAAGCCGTGTTTTCCGCAATGCTTCCTCCAGTCGAAATCCTGTGGCTGAGGAGTCTACTTCTGGTGATGCTGAACCACGCAGTCCTGGGAAGATATCTTCTCCGTTCTCTATCAAGAAAGGAACTGCGAAGAAGTCGCCTCAAAAGTCGGTAGGTATAATTCTACCCAAGGGCATCGGCCATCCGAGAAAACATTTAGTTTCAACAAAGCGTCGGCAACTACACAAAGTGTTACCACCTCCCGGCAGTGAAAGCGGTGCGGAGAGTGAGATGGGGGCACTAGAGTTTTTGTCAGCGGAGAACAGCGAAGGGTCCTTGGGCTCCGTCTCGAAATTGGAGGTTCGTCTCCATCACAAGTTGCCTCTTACTTAGCAGTGCGATGTCTAATACCTATCTGTTTCTTGTTAATGATGTCCCTACTGTAGAGCCAACTAATGGGGCTTCGGATGAAGTATGACCGGTTGAAATTTGTTGCACGCGAGAAGAGCGAAGCGCTAAAAGCGATCGAATCCCGTGTACAGGACGCCAAAGCGGAAATTACAGCAGCGGGGAAAAGTGCTTCGCGGATTGATGAACTGCTCGAGAACATTCGCAGTACGAGTGATGAAGCTACGCTTGGACGCCTGCGCAGCGATTACTACAAGTTAATTCTACGCCACTGCGAGCTGTATCCTGCTCGGGACTCAAAGACAATCGAAACTGCTGAAGCTACAGTCGCCAAGCTGAAGCGCGAGATCGTGGATCTCCAACAAAATGCCCAAGTTGTGTCGTACGAGAAGCGGCTTGCGAGTCTTGACGTGCCAAAGCTTGTCAAAGTGACCCAAGATAAGGCCTCGATTCACCAGGAGGCACTTTCACGATTACGATGGCGTCAAGAGCTCGATCGCCGACTATACTATGCCAGTCTTTCAGCGAAAAATGGTGGGCAAGTGACAGCGAAGTCTGTTGCTACGTGCCCAAAGAAGAGTTCACTGCTTCCCAGTTCAGTTATCCCGGACTTGGTGTCTCGCCCCAGCGTCAGCTTTGCGACAGACGAATTGGCACAAACCGCTCCAGTAGACGCCAACTTCGAGCGAGCAAAGGATAAGCTGATCCACATGAAGGAGACGTCGTTGGCCCGACATCAGAATGCTGATAACTTGCAAATGTACGTGGGAAGTGCCTACAAAGATGACGGGATACTGGGAGCGCTTCGGCGGGTCGGTATCAACAAGCCCGAGGAAGCACTGGTCTGCTGGCAGAACCAGCTCGATCACTCCGTTCAATTGGAAGAGGAAGAGAAGCAAGCAGAGCAACGAGTGCTCGAGTATCGCGAGAAGCTGGAGCTGCTTCAGACGCAGTTTGTGAATCTCAAGCTGAGTGGGAGCTCCAGTGGAAAGGTGGACGGCTCCTTAGAGGAAGATGCTGTCAATGCGAACGGGGCCGACGATGCTACAGCGAGCCAAACCAGCGTCAACGTGAAGATGCTGGAAAAGCAGTTGAGTGAGGCAAACGTGGTGAAGCAAAAGAAAAGGGAGCGAGCCACGTGGTTGCGAGTACTTCACGAGAAGGTTCAGCTGGGACTCTTGCATATCGCGCAGCTACATGGCGTCACCTCCGTGCAGCAGCCGACCGCCCTGGAACTCGTCGACGCGATTGAAAAGGTAGTGCGAGTCGTACTTGGTGACGAGTCTCATCTGCAGGCGACGCCCAGCCCCAGCTTCCGCCATAAGAACAGCACTCGGATGGTCAGCCTAACGGGCCAACTGGGGGATTCTGGAGCACTACCATCGGACACACGCAGTGACGACGACAAGCTGCGCTACAACATCCGTGTGTCTCGCACCGAGAAGCGACAGATGAATCCGTACGTGGACACGGATTTGGAGGACGAGCACGAGGATTTCTTCGAGGAGGACGACGAAGAAGAGCACGAGGATGCCGGCAATAACAGCGACGGTGGAGAACCTGATGCGTCAAGACGACCCCGCGCCAACTCGGACTCGCTCGACGACTCCAACACTGTGAAGAAGCGCCGAGACATCAAGAACCGCTCCAAGCTGGAGCTCGAGAAGAAGAAAGCTGCGCAGAAGAAAAGACCAAGGAGTAAATTGCACGACGGGCTACTTTTACCTTGCATTCCGTCCTTGTTAGTTATGGTGGGCGTGATGGCTCCACGTCCACCGAGAAGCGTCGTCGCCGTTAGTTGACCGCGACACATACACTCGCCCATCGTTGATTTACGCCTGCTGGTGCTCGTCGTCGTACGACTCGTAATCGTCCTCGTCGTACTCGTGCTCGTAGTCGTACGTCTCGACGGGCGCCGCCTCGGGCACAGCCACCACCAGTCCGTCCAGCTCCTTCTGCAGCACAATCTCCGTCCCCAGGCGTGAGCTGTGGGCAAAAGGAGCAGCAAAAGAGTGAGTAACACTTTCCTGACACTGTAGGAATTGGGGAAGGCTTTGGGGGAGGGAGAACTTACTTGACGGAGCGGTCCTCTGCCGGGACGTACGTGTCGATGATGTGGCGCTCCTGTTTGTTGGCAGGTTGCAGCCTGGCGATCCACTCGTTGGACACGACCACGTGCGACTGCGGGGACGTCGCGCCCTCTCCGAAGAGCGACTCGGTGTAATAGTCGGAGCGCTTGGCGTCGTACACGCCACCGCCGCCCATGGCGTCGTCCTTGACGTAGCCCACGCTGTTCATCTCGCAGGCCTGGCGCAGCGTCTGTCCGGCGCGGCCCCTGACCACGTGGCGGTTGCCTTCGTAGTCCACGAGCACGACTTTGACGCTGCGGATTCAAAGAGCAGGGGACGAACGAAGGAGGTGAGCAGCAGACACTCCCCACAGCTAGAGAAACAAGAAGGACGCACACTTTCTCGGCTACGGTGGGGAGAGACGCGTCTGCTGCGAACCCGCCGATGAAGCGGCGGCTCGCGGCGCGCGACAGCGCAGACGATCGGAGGGCGCGGGCCAGCATCTTGCACTTTGTAGAGAGCCACACACGCGCTTTCTCTTGCTTACAGTATGACCTCGGACGTCTGCGATCGGATTGGCTGAAAAGCGTAACCTGGTTATATCCGAAACGTAACCCTTTAGGCCTCCCCAGTACCGGTACTAACAGTAGCAGGATGGCGGGCATGTACACCAAGATGACGTCCACGGGCTCGTCGCTCATCGTGAACCCGCGCTCGATCTCCAAGGAGCTGGAAGCCAAGATCGCGTCGGCCATCGCGGGCGTCATCGCGTCCCATGACGTGGCCAAACTCACCACGAAGCTCGTGCGCCAGGCCGTGGAGAAGGAGGTCCACGTGAGCCTCACGAACCACAAGGACGTCCTCAAGCGGCTCATGCACCAGGAGCTGCGCAAAGTGAAGGCCAAGAAAGTGGCCAAGAGGGCGACGCCAGAGTCCTGGAAGCTGCCGGTGAGGCGCGAGCGGATGCGCCAAGGACTCCACCGACTCTACCAGCTGACGCGGGAGGCCGCGAGCTTCCCGGACTGGGGACTCCACGCCATCCAGTCGCTCTACGACCTGCAGGCGGTCGAGGAAGGGGAGGTGCTGAGATTGGCCACGCTCTACGCGCGACTCCTGGGCGCCTTGTGGCTTAAGGAAGACCGTCACGCGGACTGGACGCCGGCCAGTGTCCCCACCCCACGCAACTCGTCAAGGCCATTTCTGCAGTTTACCTGGTGGAGCGTATTGGCATTTGCCACTCGAGACGCGTCGAGCTCCTGGAGTTTTGCGACCGGTCGCCTCCTGTCTATGGACCCAAGGAGCTGCTGGGTTGGAATCCGGCGGAGGGTCCTCCGTCACCTGAGGACACGAGTGGAAGCTCCATATACGAGCGACTGACTAGTGCTTTGGTTCTGTGGCATCACTCGCACGCGCTCGGAATCTCCATTGGGTTCACGTTGCCCCAGCTGCTTCAGCACTTGCTCTCCGTGTACCCGTACAAGGGCCCGGGCGAGCTGTCACCCCACGAATACGAAGACCAAGTGCACTTGGTCACAACTCTCGTGTTTGTGCTTACGATTCATGGAAAGCTGCGGTGCGAGACGGTAAGTCCTTGATAACTGCTTTCTACTGGCTGCTGTGTCGCTAACATTCTCTCCAACAGGATCTTCTTCCTCACGAGTACTTCTTCCTACGCCACCATGTTGTCTATCACCTGTCTCAACAAGGTGCCGCTCTACTGGGCGAGACCCTACGGGTAACGTGCACTGCTTTGTGGTTGTACAGCTGCAGGTGTTTGCTAACGCTGTCACTATCCTATGTGCAGGCTTTGCGCTGCTTCGAAGGATCGAGCAATCTCGTGCAAGTGCGTCGCGGTATGGCGTTCTTGCTGCTGACTCAACGCGAGGACGGATCTTGGTTGACTGAGGCTGCCGAAAACAACCCCAGCCTGCGCTATTTCTCGACAATGCAAGCAGTGTGGGCGCTGAGTGAACCGCGCAGAATCGGGTTTGCACCTGCCTTCCCAGAGGCCACGCCGATCCTGGAGCTTCACCTGAATGCGGATGTTGACATCATTGATGTAAGCATCGCATTCTCAAGCAGTGAATTTGTAGTGTCCAGCTCTGATTTTTTTGTTATGTCGTGCGTGGTCCCAGGGAAATTCTTCAGTTTCACACAGTTCGAATGATGCTACAAATGTCGATTCCGAAGTAGCGGCGGCAACAGCATCCGGTCCATCTGAAAGCGAAGATGTGGCGACTCGTGTGGCCTTCCTGCAAGGTCTACTGGATCAGAATGGCAACGTGAAAAATGTGTCGGCAGCGTTGGCTACGCACGTGCTGAAGACGCTGGCTGATATGGCGCTCACTGTTGATATTCTGAAGAGTACGGGCGTCGGGCGTACTATCAACAAACTGCGTAAGCACACGACAGCCTCGGTGGCCAAGTCTGCCACTCAACTTGTAGCCAAATGGAAAAAGGATTTGCTGTAACTCGAAAAATATACCCAGCAATCACTCATTGTACGTGTTCTTCCTGAAGAAAGCAACGCTGACTGGTGACGCTACTACCAGGGACTGATGGCTGCTAACGCCTTTTCGCAGCTTTCCAAGCTGAATTGGACGGTGCATGAGGGTGATCCGCTTCATCAAAGGAGCCGTAGTGTCCGTCTTCCTCGGAAATCAACGACTCCTCCAATTCGTACTGTGCGGTCTCGGACCGCGGCGAATAGTCGCTGTATGACGACTCCGAGTACCGATCTGGCCAAGACGACCCGCGATCATGGTCTTCTAGGTCCTCTCGGCGGCGGTCTGACTTGTCTTGGGACTTCTTCCCTGTAGAAGATCGTCGGCGAGCCGCAGATTTTGGAGATAAACGTGTCTCTCGTGGTCGATTCGCCACAAAATACACCGAAAAGAGGAAACAGCTCATAGCAACTCCAAAAGCAACAACTAACTCAACGCACATGATTACAGAGAGAATGCGGTGATCAATAGGCGGAGTGTCTGGGCTTGGTGGTGGGGTCACTGTCGAAAAAGAAGACAACAGTGAGCATCGAGTAACGATGGAAACGGGTGAGCTTGGTCACATACCTGCTGGTAGCAAGACATTCAAGAGGACGGCAGCAGCTAGTGTTGATCCCAAGTAACTGTCATCAAACACGCCCACAGGAGTTGCGTTGCTCGAGTCGTAGGCAAGTGTTAGTGCTGCAAGAGATGAACCGTCTGCCGTCAGCGAGAATGGGAACCAAGACGGTGGCGCTTGAGTAGGTGTTGTAGCCTCGCATACCATATCCCTGGTCTTGTTGCGGATATAATCAGCCAGCCCTGGGAATTTGTTCTGATCGCCAACAGAAGTTTAGCATAGCACCCAACACAGCAAAGTGAGAATCGTACCCTCGAAAAACCCCGCTGCAAGAAGTAGTTGTACAGGATCCATGTCGTGGTTGCAGGACGGCTGTCTATCGAATCGGGTTCATCGCCCGAGCAGGCAAAAAACGAAGCCGGAAACTGTGTACAAAGAAAGAGAACGCATCTGGCTCCGAGAGGAAATGCTTCATCGACCGCATCTTCTTGTCGTCGTCCAGCTCCGCAGCGTAGGCGGGTAAGAACCCGCGAACTGAGTGCACTGAAGTCAATGACAATCGGCTAGAATCATCGAAAAATCGGCTGATGCGTTCCAAAGGCCCTGGGTGTTGTTACCTCCTATGAGAGCCCCTCCAAGCCTCTAGCCATGGAGTGCAATTCTTCCATATCGTTCAAAAGCTCCTTTTCAGTTCGAGTAAACCCCGTGCACACGGAAGAATGATCCACAAGCACGCGACCAATGTTCTCAAGGCCCAACGACGACCGCAGTACAAGTGAATTGAACTCCACGTCCTCCACCCCAAAACGATCAGCCTCATTACCATCGGCTTCATTAGAGATGGAGTTTAGCATGCTCGATTCGCGACTGTAGACAGCATGTTTTTCTCCTCCACGCCGCAGCTGTGCAGCTAGATATATCATGGGCTCATATAAATTCTCCACTGCATCATCCACTGAAAATACCGTCTCTGCTCCGACTGCGAAGCGAGCACGAGCTTTCTTCGGGATAGAGTTCACTATGGTCTCGTAGTCCGGTGCGTTCTTCAGTTCTGCTAGAAAATCTTTCCAATGGGGCGAAAGCGAAGAAAATGTCTCCCAGGGGTGCTACAACACGCCCATTGTACACAAGAGGTTGTCAGTATCCGCACCACAATGGACTGCTAGCTGAATGGATCATAGAGAGTGAGTGCACTTACCCGAGCGATCAGCAAAGCATTGGGAGCAGGACCGCGACGTGTGGAAAACAGGAATTTCTGCAACTTCATGAGCGGCTCGTAGACGCTGCACAGGAACTGAACAGCAGTGGCTCTAACACCCAGCACTGAGTCGTATGGTGCCAGGCGGAAGATCTCCCAAGCGACATCTGCAGCCACAGGCGGAGCTGAGATCGTCGAGGTGTTTAGTGGCAACGACGGCAGAGGCTCCTGCTCTCCCCTAGTGACACTGTTTGCTGCCAGAATGCTGGGCCTGGATGGAAGGTGCGATTACTGGGAAACCACCGCCAATTGGACGGCACGGACGGGCCGTAGACCAAGTGGGGCAGCAATCCGTTGGGTTTCTGGTACTGTAGGATCCGCTGCACCTGCGCTGCCGCCTGGTTAAAGTCTCGGTGCGCGATGGCTTGCGCTGCTAGCAGAGCTTCTGCCGGTTTCTATTAGAGATGCACAGTACAGAGTCCTTAGCAGTTGTTATTTGTTGTGAGAGGCAGTTGAAGTGGATCTTGGGTAGGTACCAGATACTGGAAGCCCACGATTTCGCTCTTGCCAGCCCCGACGCCGCCCAGTTCCACGTCCACGTGGGCCTCTAGGATCGCCGCAGCGTCTCTCTCCAACTTGCGCTCGTCACACGGAGCCGCCTCCACCGCCAGCGCCAGGCCGCCCACCACCAACAGGAACACGAGCCGCTCGAGTCGCATTTCTTCAACAACAAAAACTCAAAAGTGAAGAAAGGAAAAGGTATCCATAAAAACGCACTTAGTCGGGAGAGGGCTCCCGTTCGCTTCAACTTCAACAAAGCCGAGTCATGAGGCGCTGGGGCTTCCACGCGGTGGCGCTGGTCAGTGGCGGGGCGGGGGAGGAGCTAGCGGCCAGGAAGGAGCTCCTGAGGGGGATCGAACAGCATGAGACGCTCAGCAGCTGGCAGAGAAGCTGCTCGTATCGCGTCGTGGGGCGGGCGGAGCTGGAGGAGCTGGCGCAAGGGACGAGACGCGAGGAGAAGGCGCTGGAGGCTGCTGCTGCTCGTAGGGAAGAGGCCCAGGAAGACGCAGAGGAGGGGAGAAGGAGGAGGAGGAAGAGACGGATGTTGTTGTAGTGACGCCGCCGCTGTTGGCGCTGGCCTTCCAGCGTCTTGTGAGTCGCGACAAACGAGAGTTCTTGGCCTATCAACCGACAGAAGCGAGCGACACGGAAGCACACGAGGGGGAACATGTGCCAGTTCATTTCGAAACTGGAGACGAGGAGGAGAAGCTCTCGGACGCAGTGCAGACGCCGTCGCGTGTGTATTTGTTGGTGGATTACCCTTCTTCCCTACCGGAGATAACTGCACTTTTGAACCTGGGAGAAGCCGGATGTGCCGCACAAGTGACCGATAACCCAGAGACGCTCCCGCTCCTACCACTAATTGATGGCGTTGTGTTGCTGACTGACCCCGGAACGTCTCAGCTGGGCAGGGGCGCAAAAGTGGCTCAACGAACCGTGGAGGGTCCGGTGTGAAGGTAGACGACGGAGATCATAGAGTTTCTATGTTGGAGACGTCCGTCTTTCAGGCGTCAAATGCGGTCGTGAAAGTATTTTACGAGGCCGCCCAAGTAGGAGGCATCGAGTGGAGTGACTTTACTTTCACGAACGTTAGTTGCAGTACGGAAGCATCGACGATCAAGCCGTCCGAAGAGCTTATCAAGGAGGTGCTTGAGACTCTGAAGACGCAAGCGGCTGCGAAATTTGCGTTTAAAGCTTGGGTGACGTCCACAAAATTCTATGCAATTCCGAAGTTCACCAGCGACGGCAACGAAAGTCTCTTCGAGAAGTATGAAGCAATTTTATGTGGTGTATTTCCTGGTAGTGTGGCTGTGAGCACAGTGCTGTTTGGAATTACTGAGGCTGTGGCGACAGCCTCTTCACCTCTGAGTTCGTCTTCGTTCCTTGCGAACGGCAATAACCATACGGAAGCTTTGCAGTTTGAGGAATTTGTGGAGCACGGCGACTTGGCTGCGTGCCGAATTGCGGGTGCTCAGCTCTGTCACGAAGTATTGTGTGCGGATGGAGACCCGTGTTTTGTTTTGCGAGGGAATCACCGCCTTGATGACATTGAGAGGGAAATGTGGCGGCGTAGTGACTTGCCAGGCGTTGGCAATGAGGGGCGGAAGTCAATGCCTCGGTTACCAGTGATATCCGAGGCGGAACGCAGTGTTCGCAACACGGAGCTTGCAACATTTTACGAATTACCCCGTTTTAATTGTGGAATTGTGCATGTAACACGACAGTTGTTACAGATTGAAGAGGGGCTGGGGAGATCCTGGAGGGAAATTGCAGCCGCGTGCATTTATGGAGAACCTATCGCGCGCCATTCTGCCACAGCGAATCGCGTTGGTTCTGCAACAAAACATGCCAGACGTATATTCAAGTTACTACGCACCCACAGACTCATTATTGCTAGCGTGTCTTCCTAAAACAGCACCGGGTCGAATGCAGTCGTCGTATTGGGTAGCTCGCGATCATGTTCGACACCGACCAGCTTTCAAGGATTGGAAACGCGAACAGCTCGCTTCCCGAGAATATCTGACGCCACGAACCGAGGCAGCAGCAGCCGCATGCGTGCCATTGTCAGCTGGGCAGCTCGCACTCGTGGCAGTTCAAACTTGGTCAATATTTCCTGCTGATCACAGTGTCGTGCGACTTTATCAGACCCCTCGCGGGTTGGCATGGCTAACTGTTTACCACCACGGGTGAGTGCACTTGTTATCGCTGTAGAAATTCTGAGCTAACTACGTCGTTATCGACAGGGAAACATTTGGGCTACGCTCAGGAATGCAACATGTTGCGAATCAACAAAACCATTGCAGTGAAAACAAAAAGAAGGCCGGAAAGAATCTGAATCTGCACATACAATTCAGTTCGTTGCATCATTTCAAGACGAGTCTACACTTCACATCTCGGAGGGGAAACGTAGGCTACCTAAAAAGCCCGACAAGTTTTCTACCATCACGATGACAAACTCGTTTCCAAGCGGTCTAGTTGTGTCTGCTTGCTCTGACGGCTCGGTTGTTCAGCGATTTGCTCAAGATACGACTAGTTGCAGCCATTTCCGCACAGCAAATGATGCAGTGTCACAAAATGACTTGAAGGACAATGCTGAACGTGAGAAGTATCGCGTCATTTACGGGAAGGGCAGTGTGCTGCGAGTGCTTCAGTGTGGGCGAAAAGAAACCATGCTAGCGAATGGATTTATTCATCTAGCCCAAGACTGCCGAAAGGGCCACCATAGCTCAGGAAAGCAAGCCAACCATAACAGCGAACGGCAGTCACCTCATGCGACTACACTTACTGTAGACCCCGAGACTAACGCGCTTGTTGAGCGACGCCCCAATGGTGTCATCATTGTCACCTTTACGAGTGGTGCTCGCGTGGTGTATCACGTGGACGGCACAAGAATGTACACGAATGCTGGAAACACGCACGTACTTGTGAAGAAGCGAGGATACGCTCACGTTTGTATCGATGTGGAAGTAAATATGACAGCTCAACATCACGCTGCAGGTGAGCGTGTAGCAGTGACGAAGGGAGGTTTGCGCGTGCGCAGTCTTGTAAATGTGTACGATGGAACACGCGTCGAGATCAGCTACAACACCAAGGTCACTGCGCAGGTAAATGGTCGAGTGACAACACGGAAGCCCAGTGGACAAGTCATCGTGGCAAAGGACAGTGGAAGAGTGGAGTATTTATCACCGCAGCCAGGTACATATCATCATCAGACCGCCCCAGACTCTAAAGATGACGATGATCGAGATGTAACAAACCACAATGGTGTTTACTACTTCGACTGCCGCCACGGCCGCTTCCATCTTTGCGATAGTGAACACAATCAATTTCACGTGGACTTCAGCGGAACCGAAGACGAACCGGGACCCACTGTTTCTGCTGATCTCGCAGGGGTAGTGAGTGACACAGAAGCTGCTCGCTACGACGTAGGCAGTATTCCAGCGAAAGCCGTCATTAATGAGCCGATCCAACCTCACGTTTTCATTCTCAACGGCGATGGCACGGGGGTGGAGATTCTGAGACCACAAGACATTACGAAGTTCATCGAGACTGAAAAATCGGAACCCCAAATGGGCGAGACAATGGAGGATGAATCCTCCTCGACACATCACCGTGTCTTGCTTCGTCGACTCAGCGCACCTGGGGATAACTCTCGATATCCAAAGCCTCTGTTTAACGACGATAAACTCCACGAAGAAATGTTAGCACTTCAGCAACCTGTACCAACTGCAGGTAAGTACCTCCCAAGCTACTTCGCCGAGGCGGAGCGTGCATTTGCACAACAACAATTTACCGTGGTTAGGCGCGTGCAACAAATTCGGCCGCTGTCTGCCGAAGAGCTGAACGAGATGCACGCCGGCTGGGCAAAATGGGAGCAGTGGCAACAGGAGCGGGAAGCGAACAAGGATTGCTACAAAGTTGTCGACCCTCGCCAACCAGATGTGATCGCACAGGAAGTTGCAATGCAAAAGAAGGTGCTGGCAGCTTACAAAGCGACTCGCGCCCGGAAGAAGATGACTCGACAGAAGGCGCGAGAAACGAAAGCCAAGAATGTCTCCCAGGAACTGAGTCCTGGTCTGCGCATGGAAACTGTTCAAGAGGCAGTGGGAGGAGAGGGCGAAAACGAAGATGAATCGGACGACGAGTTTGGTCAGTTCGGCTCGGATATGAGCGACAATGATGTTGGAGATACTGCGGAGGTAGACGACCCGATGGAGCTGCTTTGGTCTGCGTTCTCGCAAGCTGACGCAGAAGGCAGAGGCCTGCTCTCTGTTGCACAGAGTACGTTTTGCACGGAACATGTTGCTGCTCCGGCGAGCGCTAACCACCGGTTTTATTGTGCAGCGCGGCTCGGTGTGGCGAATGCGTTAGGCATCGGCGTGACCACAAACGAGCTCACTGAAGCACTCGTCCACTTCAAGATTCCCTATCCTTTCAATGTATTGCGTGGGATTGGCACTTTGTGCTGCGGACTGTGTATTGGCACTAACTGATGCTATGCTTTTTCTGCTGCAGGTGAGCTTCGACGTGTTCACAGATCTCGTGGCGTTCTTCCGGAAGGGCGACGAGGACAACCAGGACGGCATAGGGTCCGACCCAGGACCCGCGAGTCGTGTGCCATCGCTGAAGGGCTTGGCGCCAGATCAGCGCACGGGACCCAGTACGCCACGCGCGGCAGGATCCGCCGCTGAGGCGATTCGGGCTGTAAAGCACAACAGCAACAATACAGTGTAGCCATTTGGAACAGATCAGACCTGTGTATTCGGTTCAAAGAGGGGCGGTAAAGCCGAGCCATTTTTGGCAGCCAAAAGTCGCGGACTCAGCCATTCATTTCGCTTTCGGACCTCGCCAGCGCCCCAGCACCGTAAGCATGACCGGCCCTTCGTCCCCCAAGCGCCAGCGCACCGACGACAACAAGCCCGACGAAGAGGAAGTGAAAAGGGTGCAGAAGGTGTTCGAATCCGTCCAGAAGGTGGAGGAGGAGCTCGAGAAGGTGAACGTGGAGCAGGCCAAGGAGATCCTCGTGATCGAGACCAAGTACAACACCGTCAAGCGCCCCACGTACATCAAGCGTAACAAGTTGCTGGCGCAGATCCCCTCTTCTGGAAGCAAGTGGTACGTGCTGTCTTCCTGGCTGGCAACTTACGTGAGAGGAATGCCAGTACTTACCAATTTTTGTGTGTGCAGTTTGTCAACCACCCTCTTGTGGGCAACTACCTTACCGAGGACGATGAGACGCTCATGGAATTCCTCGAGACGTTCGACGTGACCTTCGTTGGCGACGATGGAGGCTTCAAGATGGAGATGGTGAGATTAGTTTGCTATGTGCTTGTTCGAGAGTCGTATTCAGAGTTTCGCTGACATTATTTTGTTCGCCGTGCACCAGACCTTCAAGGAGAACCCCTACTTTTCGCCCACGACGCTGTGGAAGCAGGTGAAGTTCTCGGATGACGAGGAAGAGGTGGATGTTACGGCCTCGGAGCTCACCTGGAAGGACAAGGCCGAAATGACAGAGGAGTCGGAGAAGTTCCCCTTCTTCCAGGTATGAGGTCCTTTTGTTGGTTCAGCACGTGTCAGTCCGTCGGTCTAAATCGGAGCGCATGTGTGTGTTTGCTTGTTAATAGTGGTTCGTCTCGACGGATGGTGACCAGGACGTCGCGGAGATCATTAAGGAGGAGATGTGGAAGAGCCCCGTTCAGTATTTCCTGATGGTACGTTCGAATTTTGGCAGGCTAATCCGACGTCTCGGCTGCATGTTTATCATCTTGTTCTGCTGTGATACCAGGATGAAGACGACGATGAGGAGGAAGAGGAAGAAGAGGGAGAAGGCAACGAAGAGCAGGCCGAGGGCGAGGAATAAACATGCAGCATGTCTGTTGACAGGACACACCAATGCCAACTTGAATGTCTCTTTAGTGCTTTCCTGCACGTGTCTCGTACCGCCTTAAGTGCTTTTCTTCTTCACGTACATGGCGCTGGGCAGCCACTTGATTTGGTTGCGATTGTAGATGGGCCAGTTCGGCAGAACCAACTAATAGAGCAAAGTAGAAAGAAAGAGGAGGGGTCAGTCCACGTGTAGAAAATAAAGAGCCACGTGTTCCTCCTCCTCGTCTGGCACGTACCAAAGCACTGGCAGCCGTGGCGGCGACCCAGGCCTGGAAGGGGTACGCGAAGTCTTGCTGGGAGTAGCCGTAGATCCAGGCGGGTGTGCAGATGACCACAAAGCACACCACGAGGAGGGTCTCTGCGCGCGCTTGCCCCTTGTAGTCAACCATGTTGCCAGCCAGAAGTCGTTGGAGTGGTACCGTATTCCCCCTTTCAAAAACGTCACCAATACGCAAACGGTGTACGAATACATAAATATCGTACTACCGTCTTACCTCGTTAGTTGACGCTCTTCTCCTCGCGCCCCATCTCCGTCGCCTCCGCGCCCTCCTTTCTTCTTGTCTCGTCCTCCGGCCATGACAATGGTGAATTAGTTAACGAAACCCAACTACTTCAATTCCTACAAATATAATTTCAACTCGGTGAAATCCGAGGACCTCAAATCCGGGCACGCGCACCAGTTGTGACGGAGTCGGCGAACTTTTTCGTCTTAAATGTATAGCGGTTACCCAGTCAACACTATAGGCAGACTGACCCTGAACGCAGTTTACGTCCAGGATGGCGTGTCACCTTGTGTATCCCTTTTGGCGTCGATTACTTCGAGGAGCCTAGATCGGTCACCAGCTGAGTTGAACTGATACAGTAGGGCTTGAGATAGCTGAGCGCACGTCGACTTTTCTGAACGCACTCCCAACTCTGAGACGGAAACCAGAAGTTAACACTCTCTCTCTTCGATGTCCCAAAACACACATCAGAGTTATATAACAAATAGCCGTTCTTATTCTTAGAGACCCTTGAACGATGGGTCTATATGCCAGTCAGTTAGGACTGCGTCCAGGATACTGGTCAATCCTGGAGTCCTCACACGCGCACCACCCTCTCTACTCGAGGGACTCTCTTCTGAATGCAATCAAATACACTCCTTCCTCTACGCAGTTTTAGTTCTCAACGCACTGAAGGCAACTGCTACCAACCACCCAACGCTGTAGTTAATAAGAAATGAGACACCACCCCTTACCGTACACGCAGCGGGCTCAACTGAATATGGAATGCGCGGATCACCTCGAGTCGACTACACGACCGATCCCCTAATGCAGGTTGGACTTGAAACTTGGAGAGCTCCGCACTGGCGTGTCCGTGGATGACAGCGGACCCCTAATTCTACTGGCACTTGCTCTGTAGGGGTAAAACAAACTCTGATTGATATGTGTGGTGCTAATGTGTGCGTGAAAGCTGGACACGATGGTTAGTGACCAGGATGATGGCTGTCAATGCGGGACGTGGCGGATCCGCAGCTAAAGCGATGGATCCGGACTAAGACGGGAGAGGGATCTGGGGTACGCTTGGTGTACACATTTCTCAGGTAAGTACGAGCGGCGATCATTTGAGTACGCGTCCGTACTTAGTAGGTCATAGTGTAGCCATAGCATACAAATCACTAGTGTAGGAATTGGCGGCCGTCAGGAGCCAGTCATAGGGGATCCCCTTCTTGGATGGGATCCTAGGGCCGAAGTTGGCCATAGAGCAACCTAAATAGAACAGAATTTGCTTGGAAGTGCATAGCTGGTTATTAGTATTGGGATTATATTGGTCCATACTTTAATCAAGTTAATATACGCATTCCTTGCTTTTAGCGGCAGTTACTTGTGGTGTAGTCCGATTCAAATTTGTGTGTCGACACCCAACTCGTCCGTGAAGGAATGATCGCGGTACTCATCAACTACCAGAGTAATCAAGACTTCGGAATGATGGTGATGGACTCAGCTGAAGCCGCTGACTGTACTCGGCTAGGGCTGAAGTCGACCAGACTTGCATTAGTTCCAGAAGCTGACTCAGTCCAGCTAGGCATCAAGACGAGTCGACTTAGCGGGGAGAGCAACTGACTCATTTCAATCAGAGTCGGATCCGACGCGACTTAACAACAGCCAGGAGCCGACTCGACTCAGCTGAAGCCACGAGAGATCCAACTCGGCTTACAGCTGAGTTCGGTTCGGGCCATTGGGAAAAAGCTGACTCGACTCGACTGAACCGGCGTGGAGTTTCGGATTCAAGTCGGGTTGCTTATTCAGAACCAGCTGATGAGTCATTTGCTCGATTGGAGCTCGGCTGAAGAGTCGCCGGACTCACTCAGAGCTCGGCTAGAGGGTCGAGGAACTCGGCTAACGACTCGCCGAGATCCGAAACCACTTCATCTCACTAGATATTTGTATAGGACCTATTAGGAAGGGGGCTTTATAGCCCATCAGACATAACAAACAAACAGAGCAGAATTTTCTAAGTCCAAGAACAGCGTACACTTTTCCGGTAAGTCCCTGCGTGGGCTGGATTATGCCTGCCGTCAACTCCGAGAGGCATCGCTTGTAGGAGTTGACCGTGGTAGCGCCAAGAGATTAAGTCGGCCCGGGACGGGTACTCAGCTTTGTGCGCTTTCGGTTCGTTGCGACCAACTAAACCCCGCCAACTCAGCGGGTCGACACGCCGTACAGCCCGGGTGTCGTTCGTCAAGCCGAGTTGCATTTGCACTCGGCGACCTGTAAAGCGCTCGCGCGCCGTCGTCCACCCTTTGGTGGCGGACACAGGCTCCGTAAGGAGAAAACAGGAGGTCAGTCAGCTCAGCTGACCTCTAGTGAATTACTGGCTTGGTTGCCTGGTCTCAGCGAAGTGAGACACATTACTGTCTCGGAAGGGCCGAACCGCTGGGGCAACTCAGCGCAGGCTACAAAAGCCGACTTAACTCGGCGATTGTTGTGTGTGTGCTTATTAAGAACCCATATCTGACGAGTTTCTGTGTACTGCAATACGACAACTGGTGCCGCGACCCGGGAACAGGGTGCGTTTGTTTTGCAGGTGCCAAGTAACCAAGTTTCGAGAATCAAGTGAGCAAGATGGTCAGGGGATCGTCGCCGCCGAACGGAGGGAGTCCAGTGTCCGACTCTGACTCGCACGCCGAAGGTCTGAACTCGGCTAGTCAGCTTACCACTGACTCGGCTGGGTTCGGAACCCGCAGCGTCCAATTCGAAGGGGATGATGACCGTGACCATGGAGAAGGAGAGGAAGATGAAGAGAAGGCCGAAGCTGACTTCGAAGAGTCAGCTGGTGGGCTACTCAGCGAAGACGACGAGTTGTCGCTCCAAGTCGGCCGGATGGGGAATGTCCGGCCCGTGGAACGCAACCTGGCCGCTGAGTTGGCTGAAGACACGGATGAGGAACATGAAGACCAAGGGGTGCCCAAGAGGAACGTCCGCCTCTTATCCCAAAGGCAACCCGCAATGCCGATACCCCTAGTGCAAACAGGGTATTGGCACGACTTGGCGAGGTAATGAAGAAGAGTGAGTGGCTGAGTCTGTTCGGCCCAGTGCTGATGGCTCAGGCCAGATGGCCGGAGTTGGGTCCTGAATTGACGATGACCACCAAGGGCAAGACAACATTCGAGTTGGCTGAAGAGACGGTGCAGCTTCTGAAGGTTCTCGGCTATCGGTGCACTAGTCGACCCTCCCAGTGGATAATGCAAGATTGGAGGATGAGCCGAGTCAAGTTGGAGCTGATGCAGTGGAAGCGCAAGCTGAGTACTGAGTTCGGAGTACGCATGATGCAGGCCGAACAAAGAAGCCAGCCGCCCGTTTTGCCGAGTCCCAGCAACTCGACAACGCGGCCACCAAGTCGGTGACTCAGGCGACTAGGGAATTAACTCAGCTGTATGAAGCCACGGGAGGAGGGCCCCAGTCGGCGGATCCAAGCCGACTTCGTGAGGATCCAAGTAAGATACCACTCCCGCCGACTCCAGAGACGAAGAAAAGTGACCGATTCCGCTCGACCATAGGAACGCCTTACTTCGAAGATTCGCACATGAAGAGTCCGGAGCGTCGAAAGGGTCGCTACGACCACATTTACGATGCGGGTGATGAAGCTGAAGCAGATGATGGCTGGCAGCAAGAAAGCGAAGAAGATACGGTGAAGGAGCAGATTCGCCATCTCAGCTTCGACGACGCCGAGAGGAGCCATGGCAAATTTCTCGAGATTCGGTCGCACGTGTCCTTGGACAAAATAGCCGAGTTCGACGGCCGTCGTTACCGAGCTGACGCCTCGCTGCAATGGCTAAAGCGGTTTATTTACGAGATGAAAGGAACTCGCACGGCCCAGAACACGTGGTGTGAGCCGTTTTCGCTGAGTCTTGGTCGAAACGCGAAGAGCTGGTACCGCCAATTGCCAAAGAAGACCCAAGGCCGCTGGCGACTACTCAGCGATGCATTTTTGGAGTACTACTGCTCTCAGTTCGACCAGTCGGCACGCACTCGGTACTACTCGGCGAATCGCAAGGAGAACGAAGGAATTTGCGATTTCTTAACTCGGCTAAATGGTTATGCTCGCACGACCAAGATCCGGTGTGAGCAAGGCGGAGCTGATGCTGCGGATCATGGCAAACAATTCCTGCTGAATTGCGGAGACGACGACGTGATGGACCTTTGTATCCGTTACAACTTGACGACATTCATCGTGTCGAGAAGATCATCAACAGGAAGATTTTGGGCGAGAAGCGGAAGAAACAGCGCGACCGGTTGGTACCAAGCCGGGGCAAGGATAACCGGCGTGGATACGACATTCGTCGAGGGGACTCAGCTAAACGCCCAGTTCGTCGTGATGATCGACGCGAATCTCGCCGAGATGACCGACGCGAGTCCCGCCGAGATGATCGACGTGAACCACGCCGGGATGGCCGGCAGACTCGCCGAGACGACGGCCGCGACCACCGCGTCACGTCGGCGGAAGCTACTCTATACGGGAAAAGATCTGCGTCAGCCGAGCTGGCAGACGGACCTGTATGAGTCCTCGGAAAGCGACAGTGACCACTGCCAAGCCGACGAGTATGGATCTGACGAGAGTCAGGATTATGTGGATGCTGGAAACGTTAGTGACCGTCCACGTGATGCAACAGACCAAGCTAGCCGGGTTGATCGACGTCAACCATCAGGTAACCGACCCCCAACTCGGCTGACCGACCGTACAACTCGGCTAACCGACTGTACAACTCGGCTAATCGACCATTTAACTCGGCTGACCGCCAACCTCGTTCTGAGCGCCGAGATGACTCACGAGAACGCCCACGCTATGGATGAATATCGTGAAGCTGCCGACACACAGATTTTATCTTCAGTAATGTATACTCTCATAATCCCAGATTGGCTCTGCGCACTAATATTGACCAACCATATCTCAACATTAAACTGGTCTGACCAATCAACGACATTAGGGTTAGGTGTGTCCCCTGCCGACGCGTTGCCGACGTATTTTGTCGGCAGCAGCCACGAAATATTTGAACGTGGCAAACAGACCACTAGTTTCTGGCGTATCCTCTCATATTTGCGCCGCTGCCGTCAAAAGACTGATATCTACCAATGAGCCTACGCGATCTCGCCCCTGATGCCTCCAAAGAGCCAAGAAGACTGCAATCAACGCGTTCGAGCGTTTTATTGCGTCTGAAGATGCCAACATGGGCTTCATTGCTTCATGGCTTCTCGGAGACGACGACGGATCTGTCTTTTGAAGCTGGACCGCTTTGCTGTGTACCTGGCCTTCGTGGACGGGAGATCGGGAAAACCCCTTGCCCGGAACTCGGTGATGAGCTACTATCGACACGTGAAGAACTGGCTGCTAGAGCGCTTCCCCAAGTATCGCGCTGTCGTTGAGAAGCAGCTGCTCAAGATGGCCCAAACTCTGGAGCGGTATTGCCTAAAGAGAGTTGAGGGAGGCGTGGTCAAGAAGGCGCCTGCTTGCACGAAAGAGGACCTGAGAATTTTGATCCATGGACTTTACTACGACGCGGCGAGCTCCAAAGACTACCAGGATGCTGCGTTGTTTGCGCTGATGTGGTATACGTTCGGCCGTGCCTCTGATCTCGGCTCTGTGGCGAAGAGTTGCCTGTCGGTGAGCGCGGACGGTGTTGTGTTCGTCCGTCTTATTCGTGTGAAGACGTCCGAAGAGCAAGGGCGCTCCCTATTTCCTGCCAGGGATAGCTGCATCACCTGCCCTCTGCACGCTATTGCTGTGGCGCTCGTGATGCCAGATTTTCCTTCCGCGCAAGTACTTGAGCTTCCTTAGTTGTTGGACGGTAACACTGAGAGCTTGGCTGCACCAACTGATGTTCCCCTCGTTAAAGCCTTGTCAAGTTGCTCAATCAGCGAAACAACGGGTACTGGCCAAGTGCAATAGCGCAGATACACGAAAAATAACATGAAGATTCATGCGTACGTGAACCGCGTCGTCAAGGCGTCTTCGGCTGCCCAGGAAAAGGCGAAGCCAACCCCAATCTAACCTCTCACTCATTTCGACGTAGCGGAGCTGGATCTTTGATCGAGGATCATGGAACATGACTGCAACCAATAAGGCATTCGCCTATGTCTTCAACACAACAAGCGAAGACCAAAAGGTGTCCCGAATGTTGAGTGGTTGGGACCCTAGCAAGAAACCAGCCGTGTCTCTGTTGTCGTGGTTTGACTCAGCGACAAAGAATCAAGCGATTGGTCTTGCTGGCCTGCTTTTTCAAACTAGCATCAACACCCAAGACCCGGAGAAGCACATAAATGATCGCGTGATAGACGTCCTGGTTGCTGCACTGATTCAACGATTTCCAGAAGTCATCGATCGATATCCGATGTGTCCGTACGCTACCAGAATGCGAGAGTGTCTTTTCGCGCTTAATATCTCGAAGACGGAAGTTTTGGCGTGGAGCTCTGAGCTGCAGAAAGAATCTACCCTCAGAGGCGAAGATGTGGTGGCCGATGGTGCTGAAACAATCACGAAGGAGGGGCGACTGATCAATCACCAGAACTGTGTGATCGGGGAACTGGTATCGCTGAACCAAGAGCTGGCAAAACGTTTGAGTGCAATGGAGGATCGTATCACTGGTGTTGAATGTGGTGAACAACTATCCAGAGCGCCCGGCGAGGTCAATCGTCTTCTAAATGTCGTGGTCCAAGACGCAATCACACCGAAGACAAAATCATGTGGCTCCAAAGCTTCTGCCAGGTCACCAGTAGCGATTTGGTTCGAGTGGTATGATAAGACCCCTCGCCTATGGCAACTCTGTGATTCAAGACAAAAGAAGTCCACGTACAAGCAAGTTACGAACTTCATGAAGCTGTTTCTGCCGAACGGTTTTGCTCTTGACCCATCAGCCGACACTTACTCTGATGATGTTCTTCGCATTGGCCAAGAAGCTGAGTCGAACTTGTACTCGTTCTTCGAAGAGAATGAAATTAAGCGAAAGAACGGCTCTTCGGTTTTAAAGCACCTCCGCAGTCCTCATCGCGACGGGAAACTGGACACACACATTGCTGCATACGCTGCTCGTGTCAATATTGGAGGAATTTCTGACCGGCACCAAGTCACCTGAAGCAATTGTTTATCTCACGTAGTAGACAGTAGCAACTGTGTGATGGCTTATTCGGGTAAACGGTGCGGATAGTATCTTGCCTGAGACTAATTCATGTTTCTGTTAAGAAGAATCATTGTAGTGCAGTACAAATTGCAAGTTGGGGCCACCCGTATCCAAGTATCAGACAAACTAGATCCATGATATAACCACCTGGATCCATGATATAACCATCAGGATCCATGATTTAACCATCTGGATCCATGATTAAAGCATGTGGATCCATGATTTAACCATCTGGATCCATGATTAAATCAACTTTAGTAAAAGTAACAATGTGAAAGCAGCAGATGGGATGTTGTATTAGCGTTAGCTAAAGATGTCATTCTGTACCATCACTGTCGCTCGCGCACTTGTGCTTCACAAGTGTGTTCTTCTTGGGGAAGTGGCACCCACACTTTCCACACTGTCCACCCAGGTCGTTGTTCTTTTGCGCTTCTTCGCAATGGCCGCTGTGACGGGGCACACAGCAGCTTGCTTAGAGGAAGCGCTGAGTTTGTGTATACAAACTCTAAGTGAACGGCAGCTCACTTTAGTTCCGGTCGAAAGGAACGTTGACCAAATTAAGGTAGAATTAAGACTGCGTTATATTCTGGTTGGTGCTAAATGAGATCTAATACAAACTATAAGTACTCTATAGTTTGTCCTACATATTTAACTTTTGGTTGGCTCCGAAGGGCTGTAGCCATTTCGTAGAGACGATTAGGTGGTGTGTGATACACCACCTACCCCTGGTTGTGACTTGTCACTCTTGAATGTAACCAGGTTACACTCCATGTAACCCCGTTACATCCTCCCCACCTAGGTGCGAGTTTACCACCAATCAGAGTGGAGGGAATAGTGGTCACCACCTTTCAATCATTGTCGAGTTCAGTCGACCGACAACGTTGTCTTGGTGCGCGGCTCATTTCCAGTTTGGAGCCAGAGCCCGCAGCACCTACGGTCTCCACGTCGACCTCAAGAGCATGCCTCCCAAGAGTAACACTCGTGGTGCGAAAGCACCTAAGACCAAGGCTGCGAAGCCGAAGTCTAAGAGAGCTGAGTCTCGCGACAAAGCCTCTGCACGCAAGGCGGATGCCGCTGCATCTGCGGAGACGCACGAGCCGACTCATGGCCGTGCAAAGACGACCTACATAAGTGGTCGTCGTAGTCGATCGCCGAGTGGCTCGGGATCTGACAGGAGTGGTTTGACACCACTCCAGAAGGACGAAAGTCCGGAACGCGCATACGACAGCGACGAAGCGCGCGAGATGGGCGCCCAGAAAGTCCGGGCGGTCCTTGCCAAGGATGCCGAGCTTCGTAAGAGCTCCGGCAATGCCAACTTGCCGCCGCTGAGTGTGATGAACGCGAAGGGACTGAACCTCGATGTGGACGAGCTCATGGGCTCTCCGCAGCTTTAGAAGCCGGTGCAGGTGAAATCAGCAGTGAACTCGGAGATGATTGCGGATTTGGTGTAGCGATGAGTTACCTCGACGGAGTGGGGAGTGACGATAGTGCAGTAAAAGTGCCAACTTTAGGTACTCGCACACCAATCGAAGTCTCTGAGTCGGGGAGGGATTCTCGGTTACACAGTCATGGGAAAGCTTTCGGAGGTGGCACGTTTCATGTGCCCAAGCTTACCACAGCCGAAGCAGCGAATGTCTTGCTGCTCGGCCAGGCCAAGGTCCAAGAAAAGGTCGAGATCCTCGCATCCTTTTGGAATGACGGCTACATCCAGATCGACAACGTCTTGCTGGAAGACGACATCGAACTAGTGTTGACAGACATCAAAAAGCTAGATTTCGAGCGAGTTTTTATTACCATCGTGATGGACCCGCACCGTTCGGCGTTAACGCCGCCAAACTACGAAGTGCTTCTACTCCAAAGATGCCTGCCATCTTCCGAACGGACTCAAACTGTGAGTCGTTCAAATGAGGGAACTCATTTCTGTCTTCCATCTTGACTCGTGACTAGAGTCCCAAGAGGATTCGGGTAGTACAATCGCTACCTGCGTAGGCGTGGATTGACTACAAGTGCTACCAAGTGTGACGGGGCACACAGCAGCTTGCTTAGAGGAAGCGCTGAGTTTGTGTATACAAACTCTAAGTGAACGGCAGTTCACTTTAGTTCCGGTCGAAAGGAACGTTGACCAAATTAAGGTAGAATTAAGACTGCGTTATATTCTGGTTGGTGCTAAATGAGATCTAATACAAACTATAAGTACTCTATAGTTTGTCCTACATATTTAACTATTGGTTGGCTCTGAAGGGCTGTAGCCATTTCGTAGAGACGATTAGGTGGTGTGTGATACACCACCTTACCCCTTGGGTGTGACTTGTCACTCTTGAATGTAACCAGGTTACACTCCATGTAACCCCGTTACAACCGCCTTGTCCGGGTTATCGTCGCAATAGCGAATATGATTCGCGAGATCCCGCGTGGAAGTACATGGCTTGAAGCAGTGGACGCACCGAAACGACTCCCAAATGACGGCCTCCGTTGCGTTGGGCTCCTGGTCCACGCCGTCCACACGAATGTAGCAGTGCAAGCGGAGATTTTCTTCAGCGTACGCATTTCCCGCGTGAGCAAGATCACCGCGAAAAATGAGCATCTGTCCCTTCTTCATCTTCAACGTCTCAGCCTTAGCCCTCACGGCAGCACCACCAAAACAGCTCGGAACCGCTAGCAAAGTGTGTTGTCTTGAAGAGCGATAAAAGCTGAAGCTTGAATCCAACCGTGCTGGATGATTGCTTGAGTCGTCTCGAACGTCGGAAAGTCTCGATGTAGCTAGCTTGGTGGCAGGAACCCCGAGCGTGACGGCATCAGGAGATGCTCGCCAGGTGGGTAACTTAGGTCCACACCCGGTCGCCCAGACCTTAACTGAAGAGGAAGACGCGGGGAGCGCTTCCTGTGTGGGTAACGAAGTTCCACACGAAACCTTAGCGGGCAACACCCGACGTGAGAAACGTAATCTCGCGTCGAGACCGTCGTCGACGAGACCATCGCCGCCGCCGTAAGTCGAGTTTGACTTCAGGTCAAACTGCAGTCACGTCACGTGACTCGGAGCCCAGGGCCCAGGCTCCTTCGACTAGCTCGGGGAAGAGTGTCATCACGTCTTCGATGGCGAAACAGGCCGTCGCGTGAAGGCAGGCGCGCTCATGTTAGAGCCGCTGCCCGAGGTGTCAGAGCTACTGAACCTCGAAGAAATGTCAATAAATGACTTTCTGATCGACCTCAAGGTCGGTGATATTGCGGAGGTGGTCCTTCTAAAACAAGATACCCCCGCTGAGGAGTTAAACTCTTCCTCTGTGATGGACGAGGATGTCCTGGAAGAGTTCACCCGCCAGCGCGTAAAGCGCTTGGGTTCTGAGATACTCAAGAACCCGAAGGATCCACTGTATCCTTTGGTGAACGAGTTTTCGGACGTGGAGTCGAAGAATCCACCTCCCAACTCCCGCCTGATCGCGGAGTGAGGCACGAGATTGATCTCGTGCCAGGCACAAAGTACTGTGTCACCAGACAATGGCCACTGCCTCGCGAGCAGTGTGAAGTCATTGACGACTTCTTCGCCGCTAAGGCGAAGGCAGGCATGGTGCGGGAGTCAAAATCCCCGCACTCGACGCCCACCTTCTGCGTTCGGAAGCCGAACGGGAAGTGGCGTCTGGTTCACGCTTTCAACAAGCTGAACAGCGCGACGGTACAGACACCCATCCCGCGCAAGGATGCGTTGTTAAACAACATGGCAGGCTGTGAACTCTACAGTGCCTTGGATCTGGTGGACGGATACTACCAGATCCTGATGCGTCAAAGTGACATCCCTTTGACGGCGGTAAGCACGCCAAGCGGGATGCTTTGGGATTGGTTAGTTATGCCACAAGGGTTGTCAAATGCCCCAGCGACTTTTAATCGCTTGGTCACTCAGCTATTCAGACCACTCCGTACGATCACACAGACGTACTTTGACGACATCTTCGTCCATAGCCGAGCCGAGCAAGGCCAGACGGCTATGGAGGTGAATTTGAAGCACCTCCGTCGAGTGTTCGAGGTCATGAGAGCCAACAAGCTCTATGCCAACATCGACAAGTGCGTCTTTGCGGCTCCCGAGATCAAGGTTCTCGGTTGCTTTGTCAGCAACGTAGGAGTCCGGGCAGACCCCGAGAAGGTGAAGGCCATCTCTGCTTGGCCAACATCTCGGTCTCAGAAAGACCTTCGAAAGTGGTTGGGTCTAGCCAACTACCTGCACAAGTATAGCGCAGGCTATGCGGGCTTGGCTAAACCCCTGTCAGACCTCCTTAAGAAGGACTGTGACTGGTGCTGGGAGCACCGTCACCAAGACGCTTTCGACAAAGTCAAAGCAAGTCTGCAGCAAGCACCGGTCTTGGCACTGCCAGACGAGACGAAGCCGTTCAGCATCGTCTGTGACGCTTCCGACTATGCAATCGGTTGCGCACTACTTCAGAACGACGCGGACGGACGCGAGCGAGTTATCTCGTTCCAGTCCAGGCAGCTCAAAGCGGCCGAACGGAATTACCCAGTTCATGATAACGAACTCCTTGCCATGAAGTATGCGCTCGTGAAGTTCCGAGTGCATCTTCTGGGCTCCAAGCCCTTTGTGATCTATACGGATCACGCGTCCTTGCGGACGGCGACTAACTCGCCACATCTCTCACAGAGAATGGCGCGTTGGCTGTCATTCTTCGCGGAATACAACTTCCACGTCGAACACAAGCCTGGCAAGCTTAATGTGCTTGCCGACGCGCTCTCGCGTCGCCCAGACTATGCGTTAGCTCATATTAGTCGTGTGACGACGGATCTGTACGATCGGATACGCATGGCGTATCGAGAGGACGAATCTCTCGCTCCTCTAGTACGGTTCCTGTCCGCTGGGAAGGACGCCAAGTCGGGATGGCTTACGCCACGACAGAGGTCTCGCCTCCATCGGTATGTATGGACCGATGGTCTTCTTCATTACAGAGTGGACCCCGCAGACCCTCCTCGGGTTGTGGTCCCTCATGATGAAGACCTGAAGTACGACATACTTCAGGAGGCGCACGACGCGCCTTCCAGCGGCCATCTCGGTCGCGAGAAGACCTTCCAGTCGGTCTCACAGTCGTTCTGGTGGACCCACATGGACAAGTGGGTCGCCAACTGTGTGAAGACATGCGAAACATGTCAGCGAGTGAAACCCGCAGGCCATGCCTCGGCTCCTTTACAGAGCCTGCCGGTCCCTGCGGATTGCTGGAAGTCGATGAGTCTCGACTTCATCTTTGGACTTCCAGCTGACGGGCACGGCAACACCGAAATTTTGGTGTTCGTGTGCCGTCTGAGCAAGATGGTGCATCTAGCACCTGTGCCTGATACGGTAACGGGCGAACACGCCGCTCGCCTGTTTATTGACGGCGTGTTTCGCTACCATGGCCTCCCAGAGACCATTGTCTCTGATAGAGACCCGCGGTTTACCGCTGCGTTTTGGAAGACGCTGTTCCAACTCATTGGAACTCGTCTACACATGTCGACCGCTGACCACCCTCAAACGGATGGCCAGACGGAGCGGGTTAACCGCGTGCTCGAGGACACACTGCGCAGCATTTGCGCAGAGGCACCTCGCACCTGGTCCGACCGTCTGCCGGTCGTTGAGTGTGCACTCAACAATGCGGCACACGCATCAACGGGGTTTACCCGTTCTATTTGAATGGGCTTCGTAACCCTCGGGTGCCGCTCACGGTTCGTGGCGACACCGATGCTTCTATCCTAAGTGGGGAGAGGCTCGGAAAGCACTTTCCTCCCGGGTCTCGGACATCGACCCAGCTTCCTTAAGAAAGCAAGTGCAAGAGTTTATTGGCACTAGGTTGAATGTTATCAACCGCGTGCGCGACGCGATGGCGTCCGCACAGGATAAACAAAAGGAGTACTCAGACAAACATGGAAGAGGAAACTTAAGCGTGTTTAAAGAAGGTGATTTAGTCCTACTTGACACTAGGAACCTACCGCTAAACCGGGTTAGCTCTGATGAGAGCAACAAGTTGAAGCACCGCTTCATCGGACCTTTCACGGTCCTCAGCCGTCATGGTACCGCTTACACCATTGACCTTCCAAAGTCAATGGCGACGCACCCAACGTTTTACGTGGGTCGCCTTAAGCGCTACCACGATCCGCAGGATCTAGCTTCCTCTCAGGGAGCGGGCCAGGGCCTTGAGCCGGCGAGCTCACTTCCTCGAAGCGACCGCCAGGCGGAGCAGACTCCGCCAGCTCCTGCGAAGCCTGTGGCTGAGCCACTGGGAACTGTGGGCGACCCGCTTGCGCGGATCCCCATAAGGCGGTGCCTGGAAGGCCGGCCCTGGGTAAGACATCTGGCCATACCCCGGATAGCCTCCAAACCCATAAGGCACAGGATAGCCGTAAGGCTGGGCCGCCCTCGAGGCGCTCCACGAGAAGTGGCAGGGTAGCCAAAGACTGAAGCCTGCCCACGAGGTGCGGCAGGGTAGCCATAAGGCGTTGTCCCATGTTGGGGCGGAATACGAGGAGTACTCTCGGCCAACAGATGGTGATCGGATTGCGGTTGGTCGATCTCCTCGACACGACGCTGAATCCGATCGTGGACGTTTTGGAACTCAGTTCTCACGTCAGAGCGAAGTTGCTCAAGGGATCCCACAATCCCAGCCATTCTGGCAGCCTTCCCACCTTGGCCGATGTTCATCGCCATCTCGAGCGCGCACACGCGCTCTTGGAGAAGGCGATTCTCCTTCTCGTAAAACGAAAGGGAAGGATTCCCCGCGGACGAAGCCGAACGCGTCGTCGACTGTGGCGCCGAGGGATCGAACTCAAACGCGTTCTCGTCCTCCGCCGGCGCTGCTTGACCGCCATGGAGAGATCCACTATCACGTGGAGCGGGTTCTCCACGAGCGGCGCCTCCACGGGAAGCGCCAGGTCTTAGTGAAATGGAGCGGTTACCCCGATTCACAGAACTCGTGAGAACCGATTGACCGGCTCCGGCTTGACTGCCCGTAGGCTGTCGCGATCTGGGAACAGAAGCGACAGCTTCGTAAGTAGTTCGCGGCTTCTTAGCCGACGAACGAGGCATGGCACTCGCAGAAGTACCATGCTGGCGCGCGATCCGCGCGCCAATGGGGCCCGCACGTCAGAGCTCCGACATGACAGGTGTTAACTGTCGTTTGCCCACGAGGTGAACAAACTCAATGCGCAAGTCGCGCTGGTCCAAAATACAGGACAGCCGAATTTCGGCTTTGAGATCTTGAATCTCTTGGGCGTCAAACCCCGTAGGGCTACCCATTCCCAGAACAACGTCTCCGCTAAGATATCGGAAGAGCAATGCTCGGGCATGACCCATGGGTACCCCGAACGGGATGAAGCCCTCCCTTGTTCTCGGGCTTCTTACGTCGAGTGGTGAACTCTTTGAGAGGGATCCGGTGCGGTGCCAGGAGCACACATCGAGCCGCCTCGACGCACTTGAACAACGGATTGTTCGAAACGAGAACCCTCTCGTAGACATGTGTCCTCCAACGAGCTTCCGAGGAGCAGAAAGCTCGTCTAGATACACAGGAGAACCAGTGTTCTCGTCGGGTGGATAATACCCATTGCCCGCCTGTAAGGGCGCACGATCAACGGGATCCACCCTCCGCGGAATGGAGAGATCACTTTGTAAGTGATCTGCTCCTGAGCTTTCTGAGAGGAACTGCTCTTGTTGGGCGTCTAGATCATTACTGATCGGCTTCTCTTCGGAGAGAGCACCCTCTTCCACTTCCTCCCCACTCTCGGGAGAAGAGAAGAGGTACTGACTGGGCTCTTTCTTCCCAATGGCCTCCGGCGTTTCGCAACGCGGAGACCTCGAAGCCATACGCTTCTTGGCCGTAGCGGCCTCCTCTTCCTCCTCGCCGACCTTAGCCTTTTGGGCTTTGGCTTTTCGCAAACCCTCCGAAAAGGAGAGGTTCTTAGCCGGAGAACCCGAGGTACTTGGAGACCTCTTCGTTGACTTGGATGGGCTCAGATGGCAGCGATGACTCACATTCACTGCCATTCGTGGACTCATCTTCATCTTCTTGTGGCGTCAAAGTCTGCACTTCCTGTTTCACACCGTACAATGTGCTTCGCAGGGATGTACTTCGAGCAACCAAAGGTGCCTCTCCATCCTTCACAGTGTCCTCAAAATTCATCAGCGCTTCTAGCATTTTCAGGTATACCGCAGTTCCAATGCGACTCATAGTATCAGCAATTCGACACCCAACGAGATGTGCAGTACGAAACTTGTTAGTACCATTCAGCACTTTGTGACGCGAGGCCAACAGAGACGAATCCTTCACGCGAAACGATGGGCAGGACGCCTCATCTGCCGACGGCTCCTCTTCGTCAACTGGTATGTTGATCGGAGATCTCAAGCACCAGCGCTGATGAATATGTTTCATAGGAATGGGGCTTTTGTTGGAAGTGAGTCGCCAGTAAATTATACGACGACACGGTAAACGTTCCGTACTCATGAAAGGGCAAGAACACTTGTACACTTGTACACCTGTATCAACAACACCAACACCACGATATTTTAGCAAATGCACCACATATTAGTCATAAAAACCGTACCGTGGTGTCGAGATGATACACGCGTGTGGAATCTACCGAAGATGTCAGCTCCTTAACGTTTTGATGTAAGTCACGAACAGTATAGACCGTTTTGCGGTCGTTGGCAATACGGTACTGCCTTTCAACCAGCTCGTATGCATGCCGGCTTACTTCCTTTGCCAGCTTTAGCAGCTCGGAATCTGCCCCGCATAATGCATATAGCCAACATCCGTAATCTTCTTGGCGTACTCAATCTCTGCAATGGACTGCAAGAACATGAGCGTGTCCACGCACTCGTCCAGCATCATGGTGCGTTTAAGCACGTCCTTCAAATGCCCCCATGCTGCTTCAAGACTAAGAACAACAGAGGTTACATGGGTCAGTAGCATTCAGTCACCTTGCATAGATGTACAGACATGCGCTTACCGATGGTTGGTTGTATTACCCAAGTGGGGAACATCGACGCGCCCGAAACCACTCCACATCTCTCTGCACTTGTGCCAGTTTGCATGAAAATATTTCGTAAAAGGGTGCTCAGGTTCTGGGACATCTTGGTTTTCTGTGATGTGCTTACCCTCCACAATGTAGTAGAGGTACTTCTGCGCCATCTCATAGTCTACTTCCGTTTGTGCACTCAGCATCATGTGAACAGCATCCTCTGCTTTCTCACGGTCGAACACGCCGTAGTCACGCTTAGCCATTTCACTCCGAAGGTATTTGACGACATGAAAAACGCACAAGAGGATCCGGGCACCAGGAAAAGCTTGTTGAAGCAGCGAAATCTCACCAAAGTCTTTGTCAACGACGATGACGCGGATTTTGTCCCACGCCGGATTGAACGACTTGAACGAAGTGACTGCATCCGTCAAACACTCTGCGCTCTCATGCTCCATTAGTGCATGCTGCACGTATTGACCCTGTAAAGGAACACAAAATCCAAACAGTCACACAGAGTCACAAGGTTACACAATCAGTACAAATCGCACAAAGAGTCACAAAAAGTCGCAAAGAGTCACAAGAGTCACATAACTTACATGCCCAAACACGTCGTGAATCATGAAGCTAAAAGCTTATACCGAGCGTCATTGGTGTTGTGCGTGGCGTCTACCATCATCACTTCAGGAAATGCCTCGAAGAAACGACGCATTTGTGCTGTCTGGAACGTGATCGTTTGTGCCAACTTCTCTTCGTCCACGTAGACCGTGGCTGTGTTTCTTTTCCGACGACAAAACGATTGCAAACATGCCTCCAATCTGGATTCAACTGTCGTATCTCCTCGGCGCGCTTGTTTCAACGTGGCTACAAGGTTGTGCACGTCCCGCAAAGTCACTTGCTTTCCTACACGTACAAAAGTGTTAGCATGAGTGTATTACGTGTCATACATTATTACAGTTTGTACCTGTTCGCCGTCTTAGAAACTCCATGATTAGCTTCTTCTTGGCTCCGGCAGTTTGCAGCTCATCAACGAAGTCGATTATCTCTGGATCGTTAATACGTGGATTAACAGGGTGGTTTTCATACGTGCGCTGAGTCAGGTTATGGTTGTGAACAGTCACTTGTTGCGAAACTTTCACTTGAAATCCCAAATCACCCGCCCACACCACCGTAAGAGACAACTGTGCTTCACATTGCGTGGATTTTGCGAAGTAATTCGCGCGCTTGCCTTCGGAAAACTCATCCCAGGACGCGAAATATCGCTTCTCCAGCGGGGGAGCGTGAAAAGTGCTGTCGGTGTCGGCGGGTGCGTGCATCTCAGGTGTCTTGCCCTCCACGAGTCCACCGTCGGCCACAGACTCTACTCCAGCGGACAGCCTCGCCGCCATGCTCACGAAATGATGATCTCCGGTTCGGGGGATTTTAAATGAAAGGCTCAGAATGAGTCGGGATTGGAGAAGGGGGATGGGGTGTTTTCTGAAATCTGAAGTGTGTGAAAAATAGAGAATCGGAAGCTGGCAGAATGTATTTTATTTGGATAAAATACGAGTTTCATAATGTGACTTTATCCACTTCCATAAAATAATTAGAGTTCGTGACTCGACATTTGAGCAAATATTGCGAATCGAAGTTTTAACTGAGATATGACTAAACGGTCGTCTTTTCACCAATAATGATCGTAACGACACATACTCACAAACGGTTTTGGTCAGAATAGTGCACCGACTACAAATAAGGTGATTACAGTTAATGACTCGACGTTTTAGCAAATATTGCGAATCGGAGTTTTTTACTGAGATATGACTAAACGCTCGTCTTTTTACCTATAATTGTCGTCTCGAAGGTAATAAAAGTAATTGACTCGATGTTTCAGCAAATATCGCGAATCGAAGTTTTAGCAGAAATTACCAAACGCTCGTATCTTCGCCATTAATTGTCGTAGCGACACATACTATAGACCGTTTTGCTCAGAATTGTGTCCCGACCACAAGTAAGTTAGTCAGAGTTCATGAATCGACGTTTCAGCAAATATCGCTAATCGAAGTTTTAGCAGAAATTACCAAACGCTCGTATCTTCGCCATTAATTGTCGTAGCGACACATACTATAGACCGTTTTGCTCAGAATTGTGTCCCGACCACAAGTAAGTTAGTCAGAGTTCATGAATCGACGTTTCAGCAAATATCGCTAATCGAAGTTTTAGCAGAAATTACCAAACGCTCGTATCTTCGCCATTAATTGTCGTAGCGACACATACTATAGACCGTTTTGCTCAGAATTGTGTCCCGACCACAAGTAAGTTAGTCAGTGTTCATGAATCGACGTTTCAGCAAATATCGCTAATCGAAGTTTTAGCAGAAATTACCAAACGCTCGTATCTTCGCCATTAATTGTCGTAGCGACACATACTATAGACCGTTTTGCTCAGAATTGTGTCCCGACCACAAGTAAGTTAGTCAGAGTTCATGAATCGACGTTTCAGCAAATATCGCAAATCGAAGTTTTAGCAGAAATTACCAAACGCTCGTATCTTCGCCATTAATTGTCGTAGCGACACATACTATAGACCGTTTTGCTCAGAATTGTGTCCCGACCACAAGTAAGTTAGTCAGAGTTCATGAATCGACGTTTCAGCAAATATCGCAAATCGAAGTTTTAGCAGAAATTACCAAACGCTCGTATCTTCGCCATTAATTGTCGTAGCGACACATACTATAGACCGTTTTGCTCAGAATTGTGTCCCGACCACAAGTAAGTTAGTCAGTGTTCATGAATCAACGTTTGAGCAAATATCGCGAATCGAAGTTTCAGCAGAAATTACCAAATGCACGTATCTTCGCCAATAATTGTCGTAGCGACACATACTATAGACCGTTTTGCTCAGAATTGTGTCCCGACCACAAGTAAGTTAGTCAGAGTTCATGAATCGACGTTTCAGCAAATATCGCAAATCGAAGTTTTAGCAGAAATTACCAAACGCTCGTATCTTCGCCATTAATTGTCGTAGCGACACATACTATAGACCGTTTTGCTCAGAATTGTGTCCCGACCACAAGTAAGTTAGTCAGTGTTCATGAATCAACGTTTGAGCAAATATCGCGAATCGAAGTTTTAGCAGAAATTACCAAATGCTCGTATCTTCGCCAATAATTGTCGTAGCGACACATACTATAGACCGTTTTGCTCAGAATTGTGTCCCGACCACAAGTAAGTTAGTCAGAGTTCATGAATCGACGTTTCAGCAAATATCGCAAATCGAAGTTTTAGCAGAAATTACCAAACGCTTGTATCTTCGCCATTAATTGTCGTAGCGACACATACTATAGACCGTTTTGCTCAGAATTGTGTCCCGACCACAAGTAAGTTAGTCAGTGTTCATGAATCAACGTTTGAGCAAATATCGCGAATCGAAGTTTTAGCAGAAATTACCAAATGCTCGTATCTTCGCCAATAATTGTCGTAGCGACACATACTATAGACCGTTTTGCTCAGAATTGTGTCCCGACCACAAGTAAGTTAGTCAGTGTTCATGAATCGACGTTTCAGCAAATATCGCGAATCGAAGTTTTAGCAGAAATTACCAAATGCTCGTATCTTCGCCAATAATTGTCGTAGCGACACATACTATAGACCGTTTTGCTCAGAATTGTGTCCCGACCACAAGTAAGTTAGTCAGTGTTCATGAATCGACGTTTCAGCAAATATCGCTAATCGAAGTTTTAGCAGAAATTACCAAACGCTCGTATCTTCGCCATTAATTGTCGTAGCGACACATACTATAGACCGTTTTGCTCAGAATTGTGTCCCGACCACAAGTAAGTTAGTCAGTGTTCATGAATCGACGTTTCAGCAAATATCGCTAATCGAAGTTTTAGCAGAAATTACCAAACGCTCGTATCTTCGCCATTAATTGTCGTAGCGACACATACTATAGACCGTTTTGCTCAGAATTGTGTCCCGACCACAAGTAAGTTAGTCAGTGTTCATGAATCGACGTTTCAGCAAATATCGCGAATCGAAGTTTTAGCAGAAATTACCAAATGCTCGTATCTTCGCCATTAACTGTCGTAGCGACACATACTATAGACCGTTTTGCTCAGAATTGTGTCCCGACCACAAGTAAGTTAGTCAGTGTTCATGAATCGACGTTTCAGCAAATATCGCTAATCGAAGTTTTAGCAGAAATTACCAAACGCTCGTATCTTCGCCATTAATTGTCGTAGCGACACATACTATAGACCGTTTTGCTCAGAATTGTGTCCCGACCACAAGTAAGTTAGTCAGTGTTCATGAATCGACGTTTCAGCAAATATCGCGAATCGAAGTTTTAGCAGAAATTACCAAACGCTCGTATCTTCGCCATTAATTGTCGTAGCGACACATACTATAGACCGTTTTGCTCAGAATTGTGTCCCGACCACAAGTAAGTTAGTCAGTGTTCATGAATCAACGTTTGAGCAAATATCGCGAATCGAAGTTTTAGCAGAAATTACCAAATGCTCGTATCTTCGCCAATAATTGTCGTAGCGACACATACTATAGACCGTTTTGCTCAGAATTGTGTCCCGACCACAAGTAAGTTAGTCAGTGTTCATGAATCGACGTTTGAGCAAATATCGCGAATCGAAGTTTTAGCAGAAATTACCAAATGCTCGTATCTTCGCCAATAATTGTCGTAGCGACACATACTATAGACCGTTTTGCTCAGAATTGTGTCCCGACCACAAGTAAGTTAGTCAGTGTTCATGAATCGACGTTTCAGCAAATATCGCTAATCGAAGTTTTAGCAGAAATTACCAAACGCTCGTATCTTCGCCATTAATTGTCGTAGCGACACATACTATAGACCGTTTTGCTCAGAATTGTGTCCCGACCACAAGTAAGTTAGTCAGTGTTCATGAATCGACGTTTCAGCAAATATCGCGAATCGAAGTTTTAGCAGAAATTACCAAACGCTCGTATCTTCGCCATTAATTGTCGTAGCGACACATACTATAGACCGTTTTGCTCAGAATTGTGTCCCGACCACAAGTAAGTTAGTCAGAGTTCATGAATCGACGTTTCAGCAAATATCGCTAATCGAAGTTTTAGCAGAAATTACCAAACGCTCGTATCTTCGCCATTAATTGTCGTAGCGACACATACTATAGACCGTTTTGCTCAGAATTGTGTCCCGACCACAAGTAAGTTAGTCAGTGTTCATGAATCGACGTTTCAGCAAATATCGCTAATCGAAGTTTTAGCAGAAATTACCAAACGCTCGTATCTTCGCCATTAATTGTCGTAGCGACACATACTATAGACCGTTTTGCTCAGAATTGTGTCCCGACCACAAGTAAGTTAGTCAGTGTTCATGAATCAACGTTTGAGCAAATATCGCGAATCGAAGTTTTAGCAGAAATTACCAAACGCTCGTATCTTCGCCATTAATTGTCGTAGCGACACATACTATAGACCGTTTTGCTCAGAATTGTGTCCCGACCACAAGTAAGTTAGTCAGTGTTCATGAATCAACGTTTGAGCAAATATCGCGAATCGAAGTTTTAGCAGAAATTACCAAACGCTCGTATCTTCGCCATTAATTGTCGTAGCGACACATACTATGAACCGTTTTGCTCAGAATTGTGTCCCGACCACAAGTAAGTTAGTCAGTGTTCATGAATCAACGTTTGAGCAAATATCGCGAATCGAAGTTTTAGCAGAAATTACCAAACGCTCGTATCTTCGCCATTAATTGTCGTAGCGACACATACTATAGACCGTTTTGCTCAGAATTGTGTCCCGACCACAAGTAAGTTAGTCAGAGTTCATGAATCGACGTTTCAGCAAATATCGCAAATCGAAGTTTTAGCAGAAATTACCAAACGCTCGTATCTTCGCCATTAATTGTCGTAGCGACACATACTATAGACCGTTTTGCTCAGAATTGTGTCCCGACCACAAGTAAGTTAGTCAGAGTTCATGAATCGACGTTTCAGCAAATATCGCAAATCGAAGTTTTAGCAGAAATTACCAAACGCTCGTATCTTCGCCATTAATTGTCGTAGCGACACATACTATAGACCGTTTTGCTCAGAATTGTGTCCCGACCACAAGTAAGTTAGTCAGTGTTCATGAATCGACGTTTCAGCAAATATCGCTAATCGAAGTTTTAGCAGAAATTACCAAACGCTCGTATCTTCGCCATTAATTGTCGTAGCGACACATACTATAGACCGTTTTGCTCAGAATTGTGTCCCGACCACAAGTAAGTTAGTCAGTGTTCATGAATCGACGTTTCAGCAAATATCGCGAATCGAAGTTTTAGCAGAAATTACCAAACGCTCGTATCTTCGCCATTAATTGTCGTAGCGACACATACTATAGACCGTTTTGCTCAGAATTGTGTCCCGACCACAAGTAAGTTAGTCAGTGTTCATGAATCGACGTTTCAGCAAATATCGCGAATCGAAGTTTTAGCAGAAATTACCAAACGCTCGTATCTTCGCCATTAATTGTCGTAGCGACACATACTATAGACCGTTTTGCTCAGAATTGTGTCCCGACCACAAGTAAGTTAGTCAGTGTTCATGAATCGACGTTTCAGCAAATATCGCGAATCGAAGTTTTAGCAGAAATTACCAAATGCTCGTATCTTCGCCAATAATTGTCGTAGCGACACATACTATAGACCGTTTTGCTCAGAATTGTGTCCCGACCACAAGTAAGTTAGTCAGTGTTCATGAATCGACGTTTCAGCAAATATCGCGAATCGAAGTTTTAGCAGAAATTACCAAACGCTCGTATCTTCGCCATTAATTGTCGTAGCGACACATACTATAGACCGTTTTGCTCAGAATTGTGTCCCGACCACAAGTAAGTTAGTCAGTGTTCATGAATCGACGTTTCAGCAAATATCGCGAATCGAAGTTTTAGCAGAAATTACCAAATGCTCGTATCTTCGCCATTAATTGTCGTAGCGACACATACTATAGACCGTTTTGCTCAGAATTGTGTCCCGACCACAAGTAAGTTAGTCAGTGTTCATGAATCGACGTTTCAGCAAATATCGCGAATCGAAGTTTTAGCAGAAATTACCAAATGCTCGTATCTTCGCCAATAATTGTCGTAGCGACACATACTATAGACCGTTTTGCTCAGAATTGTGTCCCGACCACAAGTAAGTTAGTCAGTGTTCATGAATCGACGTTTCAGCAAATATCGCGAATCGAAGTTTTAGCAGAAATTACCAAACGCTCGTATCTTCGCCATTAATTGTCGTAGCGACACATACTATAGACCGTTTTGCTCAGAATTGTGTCCCGACCACAAGTAAGTTAGTCAGTGTTCATGAATCGACGTTTCAGCAAATATCGCGAATCGAAGTTTCAGCAGAAATTACCAAATGCTCGTATCTTCGCCAATAATTGTCGTAGCGACACATACTATAGACCGTTTTGCTCAGAATTGTGTCCCGACCACAAGTAAGTTAGTCAGTGTTCATGAATCGACGTTTCAGCAAATATCGCGAATCGAAGTTTTAGCAGAAATTACCAAACGCTCGTATCTTCGCCAATAATTGTCGTAGCGACACATACTATAGACCGTTTTGCTCAGAATTGTGTCCCGACCACAAGTAAGTTAGTCAGTGTTCATGAATCGACGTTTCAGCAAATATCGCGAATCGAAGTTTTAGCAGAAATTACCAAATGCTCGTATCTTCGCCATAATTGTCGTAGCGACACATACTATAGACCGTTTTGCTCAGAATTGTGTCCCGACCACAAGTAAGTTAGTCAGTGTTCATGAATCGACGTTTCAGCAAATATCGCGAATCGAAGTTTTAGCAGAAATTACCAAACGCTCGTATCTTCGCCATTAATTGTCGTAGCGACACATACTATAGACCGTTTTGCTCAGAATTGTGTCCCGACCACAAGTAAGTTAGTCAGTGTTCATGAATCGACGTTTCAGCAAATATCGCAATCGAAGTTTTAGCAGAAATTACCAAATGCTCGTATCTTCGCCAATAATTGTCGTAGCGACACATACTATAGACCGTTTTGCTCAGAATTGCGTCCCGACCACGTAGTCAGAAGTTGCATGTCGACGTTTCAAATATCGCGAATCGAAGTTTTAGCAGAAATTACCAAACGCTCGTATCTTCGCCATTAATTGTCGTAGCGACACATACTATAGACCGTTTTGCTCAGAATTGTGTCCCGACCACAAGTAAGTTAGTCAGTGTTCATGAATCGACGTTTCAGCAAATATCGCGAATCGAAGTTTTAGCAGAAATTACCAAATGCTCGTATCTTCGCCATTAATTGTCGTAGCGACACATACTAGACCGTTTTGCTCAGAATTGTGTCCCGACCACAAGTAAGTTAGTCAGTGTTCATGAATCGACGTTTCAGCAAATATCGCGAATCGAAGTTTTAGCAGAAATTACCAAATGCTCGTATCTTCGCCAATAATTGTCGTAGCGACACATACTATAGACCGTTTTGCTCAGAATTTGTCCCGACCACAAGTAAGTTAGTCAGTGTTCATGAATCGACGTTTCAGCAAATATCGCGAATCGAAGTTTTAGCAGAAATTACCAAATGCTCGTATCTTCGCCATTAATTGTCGTAGCGACACATACTATAGACCGTTTTGCTCAGAATTGTCCCGACCACAAGTAAGTTAGTCAGTGTTCATGAATCGACGTTTCAGCAAATATCGCGAATCGAAGTTTTAGCAGAAATTACCAAATGCTCGTATCTTCGCCATTAATTGTCGTAGCGACACATACTATAGACCGTTTTGCTCAGAATTGTGTCCGACCACAAGTAAGTTAGTCAGTGTTCATGAATCGACGTTTCAGCAAATATCGCGAATCGAAGTTTTAGCAGAAATTACCAAATGCTCGTATCTTCGCCATTAATTGTCGTAGCGACACATACTATAGACCGTTTTGCTCAGAATTGTGTCCCGACCACAAGTAAGTTAGTCAGTGTTCATGAATCGACGTTTGAGCAAATATCGCGAATCGAAGTTTTAGCAGAAATTACCAAATGCACGTATCTTCGCCAATAATTGTCGTAGCGACACATACTATAGACCGTTTTGCTCAGAATTGTGTCCCGACCACAAGTAAGTTAGTCAGTGTTCATGAATCGACGTTTCAGCAAATATCGCGAATCGAAGTTTTAGCAGAAATTACCAAATGCTCGTATCTTCGCCATTAATTGTCGTAGCGACACATACTATAGACCGTTTTGCTCAGAATTGTGTCCCGACCACAAGTAAGTTAGTCAGTGTTCATGAATCGACGTTTCAGCAAATATCGCGAATCGAAGTTTTAGCAGAAATTACCAAATGCTCGTATCTTCGCCATTAATTGTCGTAGCGACACATACTATAGACCGTTTTGCTCAGAATTGTGTCCCGACCACAAGTAAGTTAGTCAGTGTTCATGAATCGACGTTTCAGCAAATATCGCAAATCGAAGTTTTAGCAGAAATTACCAAACGCTCGTATCTTCGCCATTAATTGTCGTAGCGACACATACTATAGACCGTTTTGCTCAGAATTGTGTCCCGACCACAAGTAAGTTAGTCAGTGTTCATGAATCGACGTTTCAGCAAATATCGCGAATCGAGTTTTGCAGAAATACCAAATGCTCGTATCTTCGCCAATAATTGTCGTAGCGACACATACTATGAACCGTTTTGCTCAGAATTGTGTCCCGACCACAAGTAAGTTAGTCAGTGTTCATGAATCGACGTTTCAGCAAATATCGCGAATCGAAGTTTTAGCAGAAATTACCAAATGCTCGTATCTTCGCCATTAATTGTCGTAGCGACACATACTATAGACCGTTTTGCTCAGAATTGTGTCCCGACCACAAGTAAGTTAGTCAGTGTTCATGAATCGACGTTTGAGCAAATATCGCGAATCAAGTTTTAGCAGAAATTACCAAATGCACGTATCTTCGCCAATAATTGTCGTAGCGACACATACTATGACCGTTTTGCTCAGAATTGTGTCCCGACCACAAGTAAGTTAGTCAGTGTTCATGAATCGACGTTTCAGCAAATATCGCGAATCGAAGTTTTAGCAGAAATTACCAAATGCTCGTATCTTCGCCAATAATTGTCGTAGCGACACATACTATAGACCGTTTTGCTCAGAATTGTGTCCCGACCACAAGTAAGTTAGTCAGTGTTCATGAATCGACGTTTGAGCAAATATCGCGAATCAAGTTTTAGCAGAAATTACCAAATGCTCGTATCTTCGCCAATAATTGTCGTAGCGACACATACTATAGACCGTTTTGCTCGGAATTGTGTCCCGACCACAAGTAAGTTAGTCAGTGTTCATGAATCGACGTTTCAGCAAATATCGCGAATCAAGTTTTAGCAGAAATTACCAAATGCTCGTATCTTCGCCAATAACTGTCATAGCGACACATACTATAGACCGTTTTGCTCAGAATTGTGTCCCGACCACAAGTAAGTTAGTCAGTGTTCATGAATCGACGTTTCAGCAAATATCGCGAATCAAGTTTTAGCAGAAATTACCAAATGCTCGTATCTTCGCCAATAATTGTCGTAGCGACACATACTATAGACCGTTTTGCTCAGAATTGTGTCCCGACCACAAGTAAGTTAGTCAGTGTTCATGAATCGACGTTTCAGCAAATATCGCGAATCGAAGTTTTAGCAGAAATTACCAAATGCTCGTATCTTCGCCATAATTGTCGTAGCGACACATACTATAGACCGTTTTGCTCAGAATTGTGTCCCGACCACAAGTAAGTTAGTCAGTGTTCATGAATCGACGTTTCAGCAAATATCGCGAATCGAAGTTTTAGCAGAAATTACCAAATGCTCGTATCTTCGCCATTAATTGTCGTAGCGACACATACTATAGACCGTTTTGCTCAGAATTGTCCCGACCACAAGTAAGTTAGTCAGTGTTCATGAATCGACGTTTGAGCAAATATCGCGAATCGAAGTTTTAGCAGAAATTACCAAATGCACGTATCTTCGCCAATAATTGTCGTAGCGACACATACTATAGACCGTTTTGCTCGGAATTGTGTCCCGACCACAAGTAAGTTAGTCAGTGTTCATGAATCGACGTTTCAGCAAATATCGCGAATCAGTTTCAGCGAAATTACCAAATGCTCGTATCTTCGCCAATAATTGTCGTAGCGACACATACTATAGACCGTTTTGCTCAGAATTGTGTCCCGACCACAAGTAAGTTAGTCAGTGTTCATGAATCGACGTTTCAGCAAATATCGCGAATCAGTTTTAGCGAAATTACCAAATGCTCGTATCTTCGCCAATAATTGTCGTAGCGACACATACTATAGACCGTTTTGCTCGGAATTGTGTCCCGACCACAAGTAAGTTAGTCAGTGTTCATGAATCGACGTTTCAGCAAATATCGCGAATCAGTTTTAGCGAAATTACCAAATGCTCGTATCTTCGCCAATAATTGTCGTAGCGACACATACTATAGACCGTTTTGCTCAGAATTGTGTCCCGACCACAAGTAAGTTAGTCAGTGTTCATGAATCGACGTTTCAGCAAATATCGCGAATCGAAGTTTTAGCAGAAATTACCAAATGTATCTTCGCCAATAATTGTCGTAGCGACACATACTATAGACCGTTTTGCTCAGAATTGTGTCCCGACCACAAGTAAGTTAGTCAGTGTTCATGAATCGACGTTTCAGCAAATATCGCGAATCGAAGTTTTAGCAGAAATTACCAAATGCTCGTATCTTCGCCAATAATTGTCGTAGCGACACATACTATAGACCGTTTTGCTCAGAATTGTGTCCCGACCACAAGTAAGTTAGTCAGTGTTCATGAATCGACGTTTCAGCAAATATCGCGAATCGAAGTTTTAGCAGAAATTACCAAATGCTCGTATCTTCGCCATTAATTGTCGTAGCGACACATACTATAGACCGTTTTGCTCAGAATTGTGTCCCGACCACAAGTAAGTTAGTCAGTGTTCATGAATCGACGTTTCAGCAAATATCGCGAATCGAAGTTTTAGCAGAAATTACCAAATGCTCGTATCTTCGCCATTAATTGTCGTAGCGACACATACTATAGACCGTTTTGCTCAGAATTGTGTCCCGACCACAAGTAAGTTAGTCAGTGTTCATGAATCGACGTTTCAGCAAATATCGCGAATCGAAGTTTTAGCAGAAATTACCAAATGCTCGTATCTTCGCCATTAATTGTCGTAGCGACACATACTATAGACCGTTTTGCTCAGAATTGTGTCCCGACCACAAGTAAGTTAGTCAGTGTTCATGAATCGACGTTTCAGCAAATATCGCGAATCGAAGTTTTAGCAGAAATTACCAAATGCTCGTATCTTCGCCATTAATTGTCGTAGCGACACATACTATAGACCGTTTTGCTCAGAATTGTGTCCCGACCACAAGTAAGTTAGTCAGAGTTCATGAATCGACGTTTCAGCAAATATCGCGAATCGAAGTTTTAGCAGAAATTACCAAATGCTCGTATCTTCGCCATTAATTGTCGTAGCGACACATACTATAGACCGTTTTGCTCAGAATTGTGTCCCGACCACAAGTAAGTTAGTCAGTGTTCATGAATCGACGTTTCAGCAAATATCGCGAATCGAAGTTTTAGCAGAAATTACCAAATGCTCGTATCTTCGCCAATAATTGTCGTAGCGACACATACTATAGACCGTTTTGCTCAGAATTGTGTCCCGACCACAAGTAAGTTAGTAGTGTTCATGAATCGACGTTTCAGCAAATATCGCGAATCGAAGTTTTAGCAGAAATTACCAAATGCTCGTATCTTCGCCATTAATTGTCGTAGCGACACATACTATAGACCGTTTTGCTCAGAATTGTACCGACCACAAGTAAGTTAGTCAGTGTTCATGAATCGACGTTTGAGCAAATATCGCGAATCGAAGTTTTAGCAGAAATTACCAAATGCACGTATCTTCGCCAATAATTGTCGTAGCGACACATACTATAGACCGTTTTGCTCAGAATTGTGTCCCGACCACAAGTAAGTTAGTCAGTGTTCATGAATCGACGTTTCAGCAAATATCGCGAATCAGTTTTAGCAGAAATTACCAAATGCTCGTATCTTCGCCAATAATTGTCGTAGCGACACATACTATAGACCGTTTTGCTCGGAATTGTGTCCCGACCACAAGTAAGTTAGTCAGTGTTCATGAATCGACGTTTCAGCAAATATCGCGAATCAGTTTTAGCAGAAATTACCAAATGCTCGTATCTTCGCCAATAATTGTCGTAGCGACACATACTATAGACCGTTTTGCTCAGAATTGTGTCCCGACCACAAGTAAGTTAGTCAGTGTTCATGAATCGACGTTTCAGCAAATATCGCGAATCAGTTTTAGCAGAAATTACCAAATGCACGTATCTTCGCCAATAATTGTCGTAGCGACACATACTATAGACCGTTTTGCTCAGAATTGTGTCCCGACCACAAGTAAGTTAGTCAGTGTTCATGAATCGACGTTTCAGCAAATATCGCGAATCGAAGTTTTAGCAGAAATTACCAAACGCTCGTATCTTCGCCATTAATTGTCGTAGCGACACATACTATAGACCGTTTTGCTCAGAATTGTGTCCCGACCACAAGTAAGTTAGTCAGAGTTCATGAATCGACGTTTCAGCAAATATCGCGAATCGAAGTTTTAGCAGAAATTACCAAATGCTCGTATCTTCGCCATTAATTGTCGTAGCGACACATACTATAGACCGTTTTGCTCAGAATTGTGTCCCGACCACAAGTAAGTTAGTCAGTGTTCATGAATCGACGTTTCAGCAAATATCGCGAATCGAAGTTTTAGCAGAAATTACCAAATGCTCGTATCTTCGCCATTAATTGTCGTAGCGACACATACTATAGACCGTTTTGCTCAGAATTGTGTCCCGACCACAAGTAAGTTAGTCAGTGTTCATGAATCGACGTTTCAGCAAATATCGCGAATCGAAGTTTTAGCAGAAATTACCAAATGCTCGTATCTTCGCCATTAATTGTCGTAGCGACACATACTATAGACCGTTTTGCTCAGAATTGTGTCCCGACCACAAGTAAGTTAGTCAGAGTTCATGAATCGACGTTTCAGCAAATATCGCGAATCGAAGTTTTAGCAGAAATTACCAAATGCTCGTATCTTCGCCATTAATTGTCGTAGCGACACATACTATAGACCGTTTTGCTCAGAATTGTGTCCCGACCACAAGTAAGTTAGTCAGTGTTCATGAATCGACGTTTCAGCAAATATCGCGAATCGAAGTTTTAGCAGAAATTACCAAATGCTCGTATCTTCGCCATTAATTGTCGTAGCGACACATACTATAGACCGTTTTGCTCAGAATTGCGTACCGACCACAAGTAAGTTAAGTAGTGTTCATGAATCGACGTTTCAGCAAATATCGCGAATCGAAGTTTTAGCAGAAATTACCAAATGCTCGTATCTTCGCCAATAATTGTCGTAGCGACACATACTATAGACCGTTTTGCTCAGAATTGTGTCCCGACCACAAGTAAGTTAGTCAGTGTTCATGAATCGACGTTTCAGCAAATATCGCGAATCGAAGTTTTAGCAGAAATTACCAAATGCTCGTATCTTCGCCAATAATTGTCGTAGCGACACATACTATAGACCGTTTTGCTCAGAATTGTGTCCCGACCACAAGTAAGTTAGTCAGTGTTCATGAATCGACGTTTCAGCAAATATCGCGAATCAAGTTTTAGCAGAAATTACCAAATGCTCGTATCTTCGCCAATAATTGTCGTAGCGACACATACTATAGACCGTTTTGCTCAGAATTGTGTCCCGACCACAAGTAAGTTAGTCAGTGTTCATGAATCGACGTTTCAGCAAATATCGCGAATCGAAGTTTTAGCAGAAATTACCAAATGCTCGTATCTTCGCCATTAATTGTCGTAGCGACACATACTATAGACCGTTTTGCTCAGAATTGTGTCCCGACCACAAGTAAGTTAGTCAGTGTTCATGAATCGACGTTTCAGCAAATATCGCGAATCGAAGTTTTAGCAGAAATTACCAAATGCACGTATCTTCGCCAATAATTGTCGTAGCGACACATACTATAGACCGTTTTGCTCAGAATTGTGTCCCGACCACAAGTAAGTTAGTCAGTGTTCATGAATCGACGTTTCAGCAAATATCGCGAATCGAAGTTTTAGCAGAAATTACCAAATGCTCGTATCTTCGCCAATAATTGTCGTAGCGACATACTATAGACCGTTTTGCTCAGAATTGTACCGACCACAAGTAAGTTAGTCAGTGTTCATGAATCGACGTTTGAGCAAATATCGCGAATCGAAGTTTTAGCAGAAATTACCAAATGCTCGTATCTTCGCTAATAATTGTCGTAGCGACACATACTATAGACCGTTTTGCTCAGAATTGTGTCCGACCACAAGTAAGTTAGTCAGTGTTCATGAATCGACGTTTCAGCAAATATCGCGAATCGAAGTTTTAGCAGAAATTACCAAACGCTCGTATCTTCGCCATTAATTGTCGTAGCGACACATACTATAGACCGTTTTGCTCAGAATTGTGTCCCGACCACAAGTAAGTTAGTCAGTGTTCATGAATCGACGTTTCAGCAAATATCGCGAATCGAAGTTTTAGCAGAAATTACCAAATGCTCGTATCTTCGCCAATAATTGTCGTAGCGACACATACTATAGACCGTTTTGCTCAGAATTGTGTCCCGACCACAAGTAAGTTAGTCAGTGTTCATGAATCGACGTTTCAGCAAATATCGCGAATCGAAGTTTTAGCAGAAATTACCAAATGCTCGTATCTTCGCCATTAATTGTCGTAGCGACACATACTATAGACCGTTTTGCTCAGAATTGTGTCCCGACCACAAGTAAGTTAGTCAGTGTTCATGAATCGACGTTTCAGCAAATATCGCGAATCGAAGTTTTAGCAGAAATTACCAAATGCTCGTATCTTCGCCAATAATTGTCGTAGCGACACATACTATAGACCGTTTTGCTCGGAATTGTGTCCCGACCACAAGTAAGTTAGTCAGTGTTCATGAATCGACGTTTCAGCAAATATCGCGAATCAAGTTTTAGCAGAAATTACCAAATGCTCGTATCTTCGCCATTAATTGTCGTAGCGACACATACTATAGACCGTTTTGCTCAGAATTGTGTCCCGACCACAAGTAAGTTAGTCAGTGTTCATGAATCGACGTTTCAGCAAATATCGCGAATCAGTTTCAGCAGAAATTACCAAATGCACGTATCTTCGCCAATAATTGTCGTAGCGACACATACTATAGACCGTTTTGCTCAGAATTGTGTCCCGACCACAAGTAAGTTAGTCAGTGTTCATGAATCGACGTTTCAGCAAATATCGCGAATCGAAGTTTTAGCAGAAATTACCAAATGCTCGTATCTTCATAATGGTCGTAGCGACACATACTATAGACCGTTTTGCTCAGAATTGTGTCCCGACCACAAGTAAGTTAGTCAGTGTTCATGAATCGACGTTTCAGCAAATATCGCAAATCGAAGTTTTAGCAGAAATTACAAACGCTCGTATCTTCGCCATTAATTGTCGTAGCGACACATACTATAGACCGTTTTGCTCAGAATTG
>JAAKBD010000265.1:0-25408 GCA_012656105.1 Phytophthora syringae | reverse complement strand
CGGCAGTTGCAGCTCATCAACGAAGTCGATTATCTCTGGATCGTTAATACGTGGATTAACAGGGTGGTTTTCATACGTGCGCTGAGTCAGGTTATGGTTGTGAACAGTCACTTGTTGCGAAACTTTCACTTGAAATCCCAAATCACCCGCCCACACCACCGTAAGAGACAACTGTGCTTCACATTGCGTGGATTTTGCGAAGTAATCGCGCGCTTGCCTTCGGAAAACTCATCCCAGGACGCGAAATATCGCTTCTCCAGCGGGGGAGCGTGAAAAGTGCTGTCGGTGTCGGGTGCGTGCATCTCAGGTGTCTTGCCCTCCACGAGTCCACCGTCGGCCACAGACTCTACTCAGCGGACAGCTCTGCCATGCTCACGAAATGATGATCTCCGGTTCGGGGTTTTAAATGAAAGGCTCCAATAGTCGGGATTGGAGAAGGGGGATGGGGTGTTTTCTGAAATCTGAAGTGTGAGTAATAGAGAATCGGAAGCTGGCAGAATGTATTTTATTTGGATAAAATACGAGTTTCTCAATAATGACTTTATCCACTTCCATAAAATAATTAGAGTTCGTGACTCGACATTTGAGCAAATATTGCGAATCGAAGTTTTAACTGAGATATGACTAAACGGTCGTCTTTTCACAATAATGTCGTAGCGACACATACTCACAAACCGTTTTGGTCAGAATAGTGCACCGACTACAAATAAGGTGATTACAGTTAATGACTCGACGTTTTAGCAAATATTGCGAATCGGAGTTTTACTGAGATATGACTAAACATCGTCTTTTTATATAATTGTCGTCTCGAAGGTAATAAAAGTAATTGAATCGACGTTTCAGCAAATATCGCGAATCGAAGTTTTAGCAGAAATTACCAAACGCTCGTATCTTCGCCATTAATTGTCGTAGCGACACATACTATAGACCGTTTTGCTCAGAATTGTGTCCCGACCACAAGTAAGTTAGTCAGAGTTCATGAATCGACGTTTCAGCAAATATCGCGAATCGAAGTTTTAGCAGAAATTACCAAACGCTCGTATCTTCGCCATTAATTGTCGTAGCGACACATACTATAGACCGTTTTGCTCAGAATTGTGTCCCGACCACAAGTAAGTTAGTCAGAGTTCATGAATCGACGTTTCAGCAAATATCGCGAATCGAAGTTTTAGCAGAAATTACCAAATGCTCGTATCTTCGCCATTAATTGTCGTAGCGACACATACTATAGACCGTTTTGCTCAGAATTGTGTCCCGACCACAAGTAAGTTAGTCAGTGTTCATGAATCGACGTTTCAGCAAATATCGCTAATCGAAGTTTTAGCAGAAATTACCAAACGCTCGTATCTTCGCCATTAATTGTCGTAGCGACACATACTATAGACCGTTTTGCTCAGAATTGTGTCCCGACCACAAGTAAGTTAGTCAGAGTTCATGAATCGACGTTTCAGCAAATATCGCAAATCGAAGTTTTAGCAGAAATTACCAAACGCTCGTATCTTCGCCATTAATTGTCGTAGCGACACATACTATAGACCGTTTTGCTCAGAATTGTGTCCCGACCACAAGTGTTAGTCAGAGTTCATGAATCGACGTTTCAGCAAATATCGCAAATCGAAGTTTTAGCAGAAATTACCAAACGCTCGTATCTTCGCCATTAATTGTCGTAGCGACACATACTATAGACCGTTTTGCTCAGAATTGTGTCCCGACCACAAGTAAGTTAGTCAGTGTTCATGAATCAACGTTTCAGCAAATATCGCGAATCGAAGTTTCAGCAGAAATTACCAAATGCACGTATCTTCGCAATAATTGTCGTAGCGACATACTATAGACCGTTTTGCTCAGAATTGTGTCCCGACCACAAGTAAGTTAGTCAGTGTTCATGAATCGACGTTTCAGCAAATATCGCAAATCGAAGTTTTAGCAGAAATTACCAAACGCTCGTATCTTCGCCAATAATTGTCGTAGCGACACATACTATAGACCGTTTTGCTCAGAATTGTGTCCCGACCACAAGTAAGTTAGTCAGTGTTCATGAATCAACGTTTCAGCAAATATCGCGAATCGAAGTTTTAGCAGAAATTACCAAATGCTCGTATCTTCGCCAATAATTGTCGTAGCGACACATACTATAGACCGTTTTGCTCAGAATTGTGTCCCGACCACAAGTAAGTTAGTCAGAGTTCATGAATCGACGTTTCAGCAAATATCGCAAATCGAAGTTTTAGCAGAAATTACCAAACGCTCGTATCTTCGCCAATAATTGTCGTAGCGACACATACTATAGACCGTTTTGCTCAGAATTGTGTCCCGACCACAAGTAAGTTAGTCAGTGTTCATGAATCAACGTTTGAGCAAATATCGCGAATCAGTTTTAGCAGAAATTACCAAATGCACGTATCTTCGCCAATAATTGTCGTAGCGACACATACTATGACCGTTTTGCTCGGAATTGTGTCCCGACCACAAGTAAGTTAGTCAGTGTTCATGAATCGACGTTTCAGCAAATATCGCGAATCGAAGTTTTAGCAGAAATTACCAAATGCTCGTATCTTCGCCAATAATTGTCGTAGCGACACATACTATAGACCGTTTTGCTCAGAATTGTGTCCCGACCACAAGTAAGTTAGTCAGTGTTCATGAATCGACGTTTCAGCAAATATCGCGAATCGAAGTTTTAGCAGAAATTACCAAACGCTCGTATCTTCGCCATTAATTGTCGTAGCGACACATACTATAGACCGTTTTGCTCAGAATTGTGTCCCGACCACAAGTAAGTTAGTCAGAGTTCATGAATCGACGTTTCAGCAAATATCGCTAATCGAAGTTTTAGCAGAAATTACCAAACGCTCGTATCTTCGCCATTAATTGTCGTAGCGACACATACTATAGACCGTTTTGCTCAGAATTGTGTCCCGACCACAAGTAAGTTAGTCAGAGTTCATGAATCGACGTTTCAGCAAATATCGCGAATCGAAGTTTTAGCAGAAATTACCAAATGCTCGTATCTTCGCCATTAATTGTCGTAGCGACACATACTATAGACCGTTTTGCTCAGAATTGTGTCCCGACCACAAGTAAGTTAGTCAGTGTTCATGAATCGACGTTTCAGCAAATATCGCGAATCGAAGTTTTAGCAGAAATTACCAAACGCTCGTATCTTCGCCATTAATTGTCGTAGCGACACATACTATAGACCGTTTTGCTCAGAATTGTGTCCCGACCACAAGTAAGTTAGTCAGTGTTCATGAATCGACGTTTCAGCAAATATCGCGAATCGAAGTTTTAGCAGAAATTACCAAACGCTCGTATCTTCGCCATTAATTGTCGTAGCGACACATACTATAGACCGTTTTGCTCAGAATTGTGTCCCGACCACAAGTAAGTTAGTCAGTGTTCATGAATCGACGTTTCAGCAAATATCGCGAATCGAAGTTTTAGCAGAAATTACCAAATGCTCGTATCTTCGCCAATAATTGTCGTAGCGACACATACTATAGACCGTTTTGCTCAGAATTGTGTCCCGACCACAAGTAAGTTAGTCAGTGTTCATGAATCGACGTTTCAGCAAATATCGCGAATCGAAGTTTTAGCAGAAATTACCAAATGCTCGTATCTTCGCCATTAATTGTCGTAGCGACACATACTATAGACCGTTTTGCTCAGAATTGTGTCCCGACCACAAGTAAGTTAGTCAGTGTTCATGAATCGACGTTTCAGCAAATATCGCGAATCGAAGTTTTAGCAGAAATTACCAAATGCTCGTATCTTCGCCATTAATTGTCGTAGCGACACATACTATAGACCGTTTTGCTCAGAATTGTGTCCCGACCACAAGTAAGTTAGTCAGTGTTCATGAATCGACGTTTCAGCAAATATCGCGAATCGAAGTTTTAGCAGAAATTACCAAACGCTCGTATCTTCGCCATTAATTGTCGTAGCGACACATACTATAGACCGTTTTGCTCAGAATTGTGTCCCGACCACAAGTAAGTTAGTCAGTGTTCATGAATCGACGTTTCAGCAAATATCGCAAATCGAAGTTTTAGCAGAAATTACCAAATGCTCGTATCTTCGCCAATAATTGTCGTAGCGACACATACTATAGACCGTTTTGCTCAGAATTGTGTCCCGACCACAAGTAAGTTAGTCAGTGTTCATGAATCGACGTTTCAGCAAATATCGCGAATCGAAGTTTTAGCAGAAATTACCAAATGCTCGTATCTTCGCCATTAATTGTCGTAGCGACACATACTATAGACCGTTTTGCTCAGAATTGTGTCCCGACCACAAGTAAGTTAGTCAGTGTTCATGAATCGACGTTTCAGCAAATATCGCGAATCGAAGTTTTAGCAGAAATTACCAAACGCTCGTATCTTCGCCATTAATTGTCGTAGCGACACATACTATAGACCGTTTTGCTCAGAATTGTGTCCCGACCACAAGTAAGTTAGTCAGTGTTCATGAATCGACGTTTCAGCAAATATCGCGAATCGAAGTTTTAGCAGAAATTACCAAATGCTCGTATCTTCGCCATTAATTGTCGTAGCGACACATACTATAGACCGTTTTGCTCAGAATTGTGTCCCGACCACAAGTAAGTTAGTCAGTGTTCATGAATCGACGTTTCAGCAAATATCGCGAATCGAAGTTTTAGCAGAAATTACCAAATGCTCGTATCTTCGCCATTAATTGTCGTAGCGACACATACTATAGACCGTTTTGCTCAGAATTGTGTCCCGACCACAAGTAAGTTAGTCAGTGTTCATGAATCGACGTTTCAGCAAATATCGCGAATCGAAGTTTTAGCAGAAATTACCAAATGCTCGTATCTTCGCCATTAATTGTCGTAGCGACACATACTATAGACCGTTTTGCTCAGAATTGTGTCCCGACCACAAGTAAGTTAGTCAGTGTTCATGAATCGACGTTTCAGCAAATATCGCGAATCGAAGTTTTAGCAGAAATTACCAAATGCTCGTATCTTCGCCATTAATTGTCGTAGCGACACATACTATAGACCGTTTTGCTCAGAATTGTGTCCCGACCACAAGTAAGTTAGTCAGTGTTCATGAATCGACGTTTCAGCAAATATCGCGAATCGAAGTTTTAGCAGAAATTACCAAATGCTCGTATCTTCGCCAATAATTGTCGTAGCGACACATACTATAGACCGTTTTGCTCGGAATTGTGTCCCGACCACAAGTAAGTTAGTCAGTGTTCATGAATCGACGTTTCAGCAAATATCGCGAATCAAGTTTTAGCAGAAATTACCAAATGCTCGTATCTTCGCCAATAATTGTCGTAGCGACACATACTATAGACCGTTTTGCTCAGAATTGTGTCCCGACCACAAGTAAGTTAGTCAGTGTTCATGAATCGACGTTTCAGCAAATATCGCGAATCGAAGTTTTAGCAGAAATTACCAAACGCTCGTATCTTCGCCATTAATTGTCGTAGCGACACATACTATAGACCGTTTTGCTCAGAATTGTGTCCCGACCACAAGTAAGTTAGTCAGTGTTCATGAATCGACGTTTCAGCAAATATCGCGAATCGAAGTTTTAGCAGAAATTACCAAATGCTCGTATCTTCGCCAATAATTGTCGTAGCGACACATACTATAGACCGTTTTGCTCAGAATTGTGTCCCGACCACAAGTAAGTTAGTCAGTGTTCATGAATCGACGTTTCAGCAAATATCGCGAATCGAAGTTTTAGCAGAAATTACCAAACGCTCGTATCTTCGCCATTAATTGTCGTAGCGACACATACTATAGACCGTTTTGCTCAGAATTGTGTCCCGACCACAAGTAAGTTAGTCAGTGTTCATGAATCGACGTTTCAGCAAATATCGCGAATCGAAGTTTTAGCAGAAATTACCAAACGCTCGTATCTTCGCCATTAATTGTCGTAGCGACACATACTATAGACCGTTTTGCTCAGAATTGTGTCCCGACCACAAGTAAGTTAGTCAGTGTTCATGAATCGACGTTTCAGCAAATATCGCGAATCGAAGTTTTAGCAGAAATTACCAAACGCTCGTATCTTCGCCATTAATTGTCGTAGCGACACATACTATAGACCGTTTTGCTCAGAATTGTGTCCCGACCACAAGTAAGTTAGTCAGTGTTCATGAATCGACGTTTCAGCAAATATCGCGAATCGAAGTTTTAGCAGAAATTACCAAACGCTCGTATCTTCGCCAATAATTGTCGTAGCGACACATACTATAGACCGTTTTGCTCAGAATTGTGTCCCGACCACAAGTAAGTTAGTCAGTGTTCATGAATCGACGTTTGAGCAAATATCGCGAATCAGTTTTAGCAGAAATTACCAAATGCACGTATCTTCGCCAATAATTGTCGTAGCGACACATACTATAGACCGTTTTGCTCAGAATTGTGTCCCGACCACAAGTAAGTTAGTCAGTGTTCATGAATCGACGTTTCAGCAAATATCGCGAATCGAAGTTTTAGCAGAAATTACCAAACGCTCGTATCTTCGCCATTAATTGTCGTAGCGACACATACTATAGACCGTTTTGCTCAGAATTGTGTCCCGACCACAAGTAAGTTAGTCAGTGTTCATGAATCGACGTTTCAGCAAATATCGCGAATCGAAGTTTTAGCAGAAATTACCAAACGCTCGTATCTTCGCCATTAATTGTCGTAGCGACACATACTATAGACCGTTTTGCTCAGAATTGTGTCCCGACCACAAGTAAGTTAGTCAGTGTTCATGAATCGACGTTTCAGCAAATATCGCGAATCGAAGTTTTAGCAGAAATTACCAAATGCTCGTATCTTCGCCATTAATTGTCGTAGCGACACATACTATAGACCGTTTTGCTCAGAATTGTGTCCCGACCACAAGTAAGTTAGTCAGTGTTCATGAATCGACGTTTCAGCAAATATCGCGAATCGAAGTTTTAGCAGAAATTACCAAATGCTCGTATCTTCGCCATTAATTGTCGTAGCGACACATACTATAGACCGTTTTGCTCAGAATTGTGTCCCGACCACAAGTAAGTTAGTCAGTGTTCATGAATCGACGTTTCAGCAAATATCGCGAATCGAAGTTTTAGCAGAAATTACCAAACGCTCGTATCTTCGCCATTAATTGTCGTAGCGACACATACTATAGACCGTTTTGCTCAGAATTGTGTCCCGACCACAAGTAAGTTAGTCAGAGTTCATGAATCGACGTTTCAGCAAATATCGCAAATCGAAGTTTTAGCAGAAATTACCAAATGCTCGTATCTTCGCCATTAATTGTCGTAGCGACACATACTATAGACCGTTTTGCTCAGAATTGTGTCCCGACCACAAGTAAGTTAGTCAGTGTTCATGAATCGACGTTTCAGCAAATATCGCGAATCGAAGTTTTAGCAGAAATTACCAAACGCTCGTATCTTCGCCATTAATTGTCGTAGCGACACATACTATAGACCGTTTTGCTCAGAATTGTGTCCCGACCACAAGTAAGTTAGTCAGTGTTCATGAATCGACGTTTCAGCAAATATCGCGAATCGAAGTTTTAGCAGAAATTACCAAACGCTCGTATCTTCGCCATTAATTGTCGTAGCGACACATACTATAGACCGTTTTGCTCAGAATTGTGTCCCGACCACAAGTAAGTTAGTCAGTGTTCATGAATCGACGTTTCAGCAAATATCGCGAATCGAAGTTTTAGCAGAAATTACCAAATGCTCGTATCTTCGCCATTAATTGTCGTAGCGACACATACTATAGACCGTTTTGCTCAGAATTGTGTCCCGACCACAAGTAAGTTAGTCAGTGTTCATGAATCGACGTTTCAGCAAATATCGCGAATCGAAGTTTTAGCAGAAATTACCAAACGCTCGTATCTTCGCCATTAATTGTCGTAGCGACACATACTATAGACCGTTTTGCTCAGAATTGTGTCCCGACCACAAGTAAGTTAGTCAGTGTTCATGAATCGACGTTTCAGCAAATATCGCAAATCGAAGTTTTAGCAGAAATTACCAAATGCTCGTATCTTCGCCAATAATTGTCGTAGCGACACATACTATAGACCGTTTTGCTCAGAATTGTGTCCCGACCACAAGTAAGTTAGTCAGTGTTCATGAATCGACGTTTCAGCAAATATCGCGAATCGAAGTTTTAGCAGAAATTACCAAACGCTCGTATCTTCGCCATTAATTGTCGTAGCGACACATACTATAGACCGTTTTGCTCAGAATTGTGTCCCGACCACAAGTAAGTTAGTCAGTGTTCATGAATCGACGTTTCAGCAAATATCGCGAATCGAAGTTTTAGCAGAAATTACCAAATGCTCGTATCTTCGCCATTAATTGTCGTAGCGACACATACTATAGACCGTTTTGCTCAGAATTGTGTCCCGACCACAAGTAAGTTAGTCAGTGTTCATGAATCGACGTTTCAGCAAATATCGCGAATCGAAGTTTTAGCAGAAATTACCAAACGCTCGTATCTTCGCCATTAATTGTCGTAGCGACACATACTATAGACCGTTTTGCTCAGAATTGTGTCCCGACCACAAGTAAGTTAGTCAGTGTTCATGAATCGACGTTTCAGCAAATATCGCGAATCGAAGTTTTAGCAGAAATTACCAAATGCTCGTATCTTCGCCAATAATTGTCGTAGCGACACATACTATAGACCGTTTTGCTCAGAATTGTGTCCCGACCACAAGTAAGTTAGTCAGTGTTCATGAATCGACGTTTCAGCAAATATCGCGAATCGAAGTTTTAGCAGAAATTACCAAATGCTCGTATCTTCGCCATTAATTGTCGTAGCGACACATACTATAGACCGTTTTGCTCAGAATTGTGTCCCGACCACAAGTAAGTTAGTCAGTGTTCATGAATCGACGTTTCAGCAAATATCGCGAATCGAAGTTTTAGCAGAAATTACCAAATGCTCGTATCTTCGCCAATAATTGTCGTAGCGACACATACTATAGACCGTTTTGCTCAGAATTGTGTCCCGACCACAAGTAAGTTAGTCAGTGTTCATGAATCGACGTTTGAGCAAATATCGCGAATCAGTTTCAGCAGAAATTACCAAATGCTCGTATCTTCGCCAATAATTGTCGTAGCGACACATACTATAGACCGTTTTGCTCGGAATTGTGTCCCGACCACAAGTAAGTTAGTCAGTGTTCATGAATCGACGTTTCAGCAAATATCGCGAATCGAAGTTTTAGCAGAAATTACCAAATGCTCGTATCTTCGCCAATAACTGTCGTAGCGACACATACTATAGACCGTTTTGCTCAGAATTGTGTCCCGACCACAAGTAAGTTAGTCAGTGTTCATGAATCGACGTTTGAGCAAATATCGCGAATCAAGTTTTAGCAGAAATTACCAAATGCACGTATCTTCGCCAATAATTGTCGTAGCGACACATACTATAGACCGTTTTGCTCAGAATTGTGTCCCGACCACAAGTAAGTTAGTCAGTGTTCATGAATCGACGTTTCAGCAAATATCGCGAATCGAAGTTTTAGCAGAAATTACCAAATGCTCGTATCTTCGCCAATAATTGTCGTAGCGACACATACTATAGACCGTTTTGCTCAGAATTGTGTCCCGACCACAAGTAAGTTAGTCAGTGTTCATGAATCGACGTTTGAGCAAATATCGCGAATCAGTTTCAGCAGAAATTACCAAATGCACGTATCTTCGCCAATAATTGTCGTAGCGACACATACTATAGACCGTTTTGCTCAGAATTGTGTCCCGACCACAAGTAAGTTAGTCAGTGTTCATGAATCGACGTTTCAGCAAATATCGCGAATCGAAGTTTTAGCAGAAATTACCAAATGCTCGTATCTTCGCCATTAATTGTCGTAGCGACACATACTATAGACCGTTTTGCTCAGAATTGTGTCCCGACCACAAGTAAGTTAGTCAGTGTTCATGAATCGACGTTTCAGCAAATATCGCGAATCAGTTTCAGCAGAAATTACCAAATGCTCGTATCTTCGCCAATAATTGTCGTAGCGACACATACTATAGACCGTTTTGCTCAGAATTGTGTCCCGACCACAAGTAAGTTAGTCAGTGTTCATGAATCGACGTTTCAGCAAATATCGCGAATCGAAGTTTTAGCAGAAATTACCAAATGCTCGTATCTTCGCCAATAACTGTCGTAGCGACACATACTATAGACCGTTTTGCTCAGAATTGTGTCCCGACCACAAGTAAGTTAGTCAGTGTTCATGAATCAACGTTTGAGCAAATATCGCGAATCAAGTTTTAGCAGAAATTACCAAATGCACGTATCTTCGCCAATAATTGTCGTAGCGACACATACTATAGACCGTTTTGCTCGGAATTGTGTCCCGACCACAAGTAAGTTAGTCAGTGTTCATGAATCGACGTTTCAGCAAATATCGCGAATCGAAGTTTTAGCAGAAATTACCAAATGCTCGTATCTTCGCCATAATTGTCGTAGCGACACATACTATAGACCGTTTTGCTCAGAATTGTGTCCCGACCACAAGTAAGTTAGTGAGTGTTCATGAATCAACGTTTGAGCAAATATCGCGAATCGAAGTTTCAGCAGAAATACCAAATGCACGTATCTTCGCCAATAATTGTCGTAGCGACACATACTATAGACCGTTTTGCTCAGAATTGTGTCCCGACCACAAGTAAGTTAGTCAGTGTTCATGAATCGACGTTTCAGCAAATATCGCGAATCGAAGTTTTAGCAGAAATTACCAAATGCTCGTATCTTCGCCAATAATTGTCGTAGCGACACATACTATAGACCGTTTTGCTCAGAATTGTGTCCCGACCACAAGTAAGTTAGTCAGTGTTCATGAATCGACGTTTCAGCAAATATCGCGAATCGAAGTTTTAGCAGAAATTACCAAATGCTCGTATCTTCGCCATTAATTGTCGTAGCGACACATACTATAGACCGTTTTGCTCAGAATTGTGTCCCGACCACAAGTAAGTTAGTCAGTGTTCATGAATCGACGTTTCAGCAAATATCGCGAATCGAAGTTTTAGCAGAAATTACCAAATGCTCGTATCTTCGCCAATAATTGTCGTAGCGACACATACTATAGACCGTTTTGCTCAGAATTGTGTCCCGACCACAAGTAAGTTAGTCAGTGTTCATGAATCGACGTTTCAGCAAATATCGCGAATCGAAGTTTTAGCAGAAATTACCAAATGCTCGTATCTTCGCCATTAATTGTCGTAGCGACACATACTATAGACCGTTTTGCTCAGAATTGTGTCCCGACCACAAGTAAGTTAGTCAGTGTTCATGAATCGACGTTTCAGCAAATATCGCGAATCGAAGTTTTAGCAGAAATTACCAAATGCTCGTATCTTCGCCAATAATTGTCGTAGCGACACATACTATAGACCGTTTTGCTCAGAATTGTGTCCCGACCACAAGTAAGTTAGTCAGTGTTCATGAATCGACGTTTCAGCAAATATCGCGAATCGAAGTTTTAGCAGAAATTACCAAATGCTCGTATCTTCGCCAATAATTGTCGTAGCGACACATACTATAGACCGTTTTGCTCGGAATTGTGTCCCGACCACAAGTAAGTTAGTCAGTGTTCATGAATCGACGTTTCAGCAAATATCGCGAATCGAAGTTTTAGCAGAAATTACCAAATGCTCGTATCTTCGCCAATAATTGTCGTAGCGACACATACTATAGACCGTTTTGCTCAGAATTGTGTCCCGACCACAAGTAAGTTAGTCAGTGTTCATGAATCGACGTTTGAGCAAATATCGCGAATCAAGTTTTAGCAGAAATTACCAAATGCACGTATCTTCGCCAATAATTGTCGTAGCGACACATACTATAGACCGTTTTGCTCAGAATTGTGTCCCGACCACAAGTAAGTTAGTCAGTGTTCATGAATCGACGTTTCAGCAAATATCGCGAATCAAGTTTTAGCAGAAATTACCAAATGCTCGTATCTTCGCCAATAATTGTCGTAGCGACACATACTATAGACCGTTTTGCTCAGAATTGTGTCCCGACCACAAGTAAGTTAGTCAGTGTTCATGAATCGACGTTTGAGCAAATATCGCGAATCAAGTTTTAGCAGAAATTACCAAATGCTCGTATCTTCGCCAATAATTGTCGTAGCGACACATACTATAGACCGTTTTGCTCGGAATTGTGTCCCGACCACAAGTAAGTTAGTCAGTGTTCATGAATCGACGTTTCAGCAAATATCGCGAATCAAGTTTTAGCAGAAATTACCAAATGCTCGTATCTTCGCCAATAACTGTCATAGCGACACATACTATAGACCGTTTTGCTCAGAATTGTGTCCCGACCACAAGTAAGTTAGTCAGTGTTCATGAATCGACGTTTCAGCAAATATCGCGAATCGAAGTTTTAGCAGAAATTACCAAATGCTCGTATCTTCGCCAATAATTGTCGTAGCGACACATACTATAGACCGTTTTGCTCAGAATTGTGTCCCGACCACAAGTAAGTTAGTCAGTGTTCATGAATCGACGTTTCAGCAAATATCGCGAATCGAAGTTTTAGCAGAAATTACCAAATGCTCGTATCTTCGCCAATAATTGTCGTAGCGACACATACTATAGACCGTTTTGCTCAGAATTGTGTCCCGACCACAAGTAAGTTAGTCAGTGTTCATGAATCGACGTTTGAGCAAATATCGCGAATCAAGTTTTAGCAGAAATTACCAAATGCTCGTATCTTCGCCAATAATTGTCGTAGCGACACATACTATAGACCGTTTTGCTCGGAATTGTGTCCCGACCACAAGTAAGTTAGTCAGTGTTCATGAATCGACGTTTCAGCAAATATCGCGAATCAAGTTTTAGCAGAAATTACCAAATGCTCGTATCTTCGCCAATAATTGTCGTAGCGACACATACTATAGACCGTTTTGCTCAGAATTGTGTCCCGACCACAAGTAAGTTAGTCAGTGTTCATGAATCGACGTTTCAGCAAATATCGCGAATCGAAGTTTTAGCAGAAATTACCAAATGCTCGTATCTTCGCCATTAATTGTCGTAGCGACACATACTATAGACCGTTTTGCTCAGAATTGTGTCCCGACCACAAGTAAGTTAGTCAGTGTTCATGAATCGACGTTTCAGCAAATATCGCGAATCGAAGTTTTAGCAGAAATTACCAAATGCTCGTATCTTCGCCAATAATTGTCGTAGCGACACATACTATAGACCGTTTTGCTCAGAATTGTGTCCCGACCACAAGTAAGTTAGTCAGTGTTCATGAATCGACGTTTCAGCAAATATCGCGAATCGAAGTTTTAGCAGAAATTACCAAATGCTCGTATCTTCGCCAATAATTGTCGTAGCGACACATACTATAGACCGTTTTGCTCAGAATTGTGTCCCGACCACAAGTAAGTTAGTCAGTGTTCATGAATCGACGTTTCAGCAAATATCGCGAATCGAAGTTTTAGCAGAAATTACCAAATGCTCGTATCTTCGCCAATAATTGTCGTAGCGACACATACTATAGACCGTTTTGCTCAGAATTGTGTCCCGACCACAAGTAAGTTAGTCAGTGTTCATGAATCGACGTTTGAGCAAATATCGCGAATCAAGTTTTAGCAGAAATTACCAAATGCTCGTATCTTCGCCAATAATTGTCGTAGCGACACATACTATAGACCGTTTTGCTCAGAATTGTGTCCCGACCACAAGTAAGTTAGTCAGTGTTCATGAATCGACGTTTCAGCAAATATCGCGAATCGAAGTTTTAGCAGAAATTACCAAATGCTCGTATCTTCGCCATTAATTGTCGTAGCGACACATACTATAGACCGTTTTGCTCAGAATTGTGTCCCGACCACAAGTAAGTTAGTCAGTGTTCATGAATCGACGTTTCAGCAAATATCGCGAATCGAAGTTTTAGCAGAAATTACCAAATGCTCGTATCTTCGCCAATAATTGTCGTAGCGACACATACTATAGACCGTTTTGCTCAGAATTGTGTCCCGACCACAAGTAAGTTAGTCAGTGTTCATGAATCGACGTTTCAGCAAATATCGCGAATCAAGTTTTAGCAGAAATTACCAAATGCTCGTATCTTCGCCAATAACTGTCATAGCGACACATACTATAGACCGTTTTGCTCAGAATTGTGTCCCGACCACAAGTAAGTTAGTCAGTGTTCATGAATCGACGTTTCAGCAAATATCGCGAATCGAAGTTTTAGCAGAAATTACCAAATGCTCGTATCTTCGCCATTAATTGTCGTAGCGACACATACTATAGACCGTTTTGCTCAGAATTGTGTCCCGACCACAAGTAAGTTAGTCAGTGTTCATGAATCGACGTTTCAGCAAATATCGCAAATCGAAGTTTTAGCAGAAATTACCAAATGCTCGTATCTTCGCCAATAATTGTCGTAGCGACACATACTATAGACCGTTTTGCTCAGAATTGTGTCCCGACCACAAGTAAGTTAGTCAGTGTTCATGAATCGACGTTTCAGCAAATATCGCGAATCGAAGTTTTAGCAGAAATTACCAAATGCTCGTATCTTCGCCATTAATTGTCGTAGCGACACATACTATAGACCGTTTTGCTCAGAATTGTGTCCCGACCACAAGTAAGTTAGTCAGTGTTCATGAATCGACGTTTCAGCAAATATCGCGAATCGAAGTTTTAGCAGAAATTACCAAATGCTCGTATCTTCGCCAATAATTGTCGTAGCGACACATACTATAGACCGTTTTGCTCAGAATTGTGTCCCGACCACAAGTAAGTTAGTCAGTGTTCATGAATCGACGTTTGAGCAAATATCGCGAATCAAGTTTTAGCAGAAATTACCAAATGCACGTATCTTCGCCAATAATTGTCGTAGCGACACATACTATAGACCGTTTTGCTCGGAATTGTGTCCCGACCACAAGTAAGTTAGTCAGTGTTCATGAATCGACGTTTCAGCAAATATCGCGAATCAAGTTTTAGCAGAAATTACCAAATGCTCGTATCTTCGCCAATAATTGTCGTAGCGACACATACTATAGACCGTTTTGCTCAGAATTGTGTCCCGACCACAAGTAAGTTAGTCAGTGTTCATGAATCGACGTTTCAGCAAATATCGCGAATCGAAGTTTTAGCAGAAATTACCAAATGCTCGTATCTTCGCCAATAATTGTCGTAGCGACACATACTATAGACCGTTTTGCTCAGAATTGTGTCCCGACCACAAGTAAGTTAGTCAGTGTTCATGAATCGACGTTTCAGCAAATATCGCGAATCGAAGTTTTAGCAGAAATTACCAAATGCTCGTATCTTCGCCAATAATTGTCGTAGCGACACATACTATAGACCGTTTTGCTCAGAATTGTGTCCCGACCACAAGTAAGTTAGTCAGTGTTCATGAATCGACGTTTGAGCAAATATCGCGAATCAAGTTTTAGCAGAAATTACCAAATGCTCGTATCTTCGCCAATAATTGTCGTAGCGACACATACTATAGACCGTTTTGCTCAGAATTGTGTCCCGACCACAAGTAAGTTAGTCAGTGTTCATGAATCGACGTTTCAGCAAATATCGCGAATCGAAGTTTTAGCAGAAATTACCAAATGCTCGTATCTTCGCCATTAATTGTCGTAGCGACACATACTATAGACCGTTTTGCTCAGAATTGTGTCCCGACCACAAGTAAGTTAGTCAGTGTTCATGAATCGACGTTTCAGCAAATATCGCGAATCGAAGTTTTAGCAGAAATTACCAAATGCTCGTATCTTCGCCAATAATTGTCGTAGCGACACATACTATAGACCGTTTTGCTCAGAATTGTGTCCCGACCACAAGTAAGTTAGTCAGTGTTCATGAATCGACGTTTCAGCAAATATCGCGAATCGAAGTTTTAGCAGAAATTACCAAATGCTCGTATCTTCGCCATTAATTGTCGTAGCGACACATACTATAGACCGTTTTGCTCAGAATTGTGTCCCGACCACAAGTAAGTTAGTCAGTGTTCATGAATCGACGTTTCAGCAAATATCGCGAATCGAAGTTTTAGCAGAAATTACCAAATGCTCGTATCTTCGCCAATAATTGTCGTAGCGACACATACTATAGACCGTTTTGCTCAGAATTGTGTCCCGACCACAAGTAAGTTAGTCAGTGTTCATGAATCGACGTTTCAGCAAATATCGCGAATCGAAGTTTTAGCAGAAATTACCAAATGCTCGTATCTTCGCCATTAATTGTCGTAGCGACACATACTATAGACCGTTTTGCTCAGAATTGTGTCCCGACCACAAGTAAGTTAGTCAGTGTTCATGAATCGACGTTTCAGCAAATATCGCGAATCGAAGTTTTAGCAGAAATTACCAAATGCTCGTATCTTCGCCAATAATTGTCGTAGCGACACATACTATAGACCGTTTTGCTCAGAATTGTGTCCCGACCACAAGTAAGTTAGTCAGTGTTCATGAATCGACGTTTCAGCAAATATCGCGAATCGAAGTTTTAGCAGAAATTACCAAATGCTCGTATCTTCGCCAATAATTGTCGTAGCGACACATACTATAGACCGTTTTGCTCAGAATTGTGTCCCGACCACAAGTAAGTTAAGTTCAGTGTTTCAAATATGAATCGAAGTTTTAGCAGAAATTACCAAATGCTCGTATCTTCGCCATTAATTGTCGTAGCGACACATACTATAGACCGTTTTGCTCAGAATTGTGTCCCGACCACAAGTAAGTTAGTCAGTGTTCATGAATCGACGTTTCAGCAAATATCGCGAATCGAAGTTTTAGCAGAAATTACCAAATGCTCGTATCTTCGCCATTAATTGTCGTAGCGACACATACTATAGACCGTTTTGCTCAGAATTGTGTCCCGACCACAAGTAAGTTAGTCAGTGTTCATGAATCGACGTTTCAGCAAATATCGCGAATCGAAGTTTTAGCAGAAATTACCAAATGCTCGTATCTTCGCCATTAATTGTCGTAGCGACACATACTATAGACCGTTTTGCTCAGAATTGTGTCCCGACCACAAGTAAGTTAGTCAGTGTTCATGAATCGACGTTTCAGCAAATATCGCGAATCGAAGTTTTAGCAGAAATTACCAAATGCTCGTATCTTCGCCATTAATTGTCGTAGCGACACATACTATAGACCGTTTTGCTCAGAATTGTGTCCCGACCACAAGTAAGTTAGTCAGTGTTCATGAATCGACGTTTCAGCAAATATCGCGAATCGAAGTTTTAGCAGAAATTACCAAATGCTCGTATCTTCGCCAATAATTGTCGTAGCGACACATACTATAGACCGTTTTGCTCAGAATTGTGTCCCGACCACAAGTAAGTTAGTCAGTGTTCATGAATCGACGTTTCAGCAAATATCGCGAATCGAAGTTTTAGCAGAAATTACCAAATGCTCGTATCTTCGCCATTAATTGTCGTAGCGACACATACTATAGACCGTTTTGCTCAGAATTGTGTCCCGACCACAAGTAAGTTAGTCAGTGTTCATGAATCGACGTTTCAGCAAATATCGCGAATCAAGTTTTAGCAGAAATTACCAAATGCTCGTATCTTCGCCAATAATTGTCGTAGCGACACATACTATAGACCGTTTTGCTCAGAATTGTGTCCCGACCACAAGTAAGTTAGTCAGTGTTCATGAATCGACGTTTCAGCAAATATCGCGAATCGAAGTTTTAGCAGAAATTACCAAATGCTCGTATCTTCGCCATTAATTGTCGTAGCGACACATACTATAGACCGTTTTGCTCAGAATTGTGTCCCGACCACAAGTAAGTTAGTCAGTGTTCATGAATCGACGTTTCAGCAAATATCGCGAATCGAAGTTTTAGCAGAAATTACCAAATGCTCGTATCTTCGCCAATAATTGTCGTAGCGACACATACTATAGACCGTTTTGCTCAGAATTGTGTCCCGACCACAAGTAAGTTAGTCAGTGTTCATGAATCGACGTTTCAGCAAATATCGCGAATCGAAGTTTTAGCAGAAATTACCAAATGCTCGTATCTTCGCCATTAATTGTCGTAGCGACACATACTATAGACCGTTTTGCTCAGAATTGTGTCCCGACCACAAGTAAGTTAGTCAGTGTTCATGAATCGACGTTTCAGCAAATATCGCGAATCGAAGTTTTAGCAGAAATTACCAAATGCTCGTATCTTCGCCAATAATTGTCGTAGCGACACATACTATAGACCGTTTTGCTCAGAATTGTGTCCCGACCACAAGTAAGTTAGTCAGTGTTCATGAATCGACGTTTCAGCAAATATCGCGAATCGAAGTTTTAGCAGAAATTACCAAATGCTCGTATCTTCGCCATTAATTGTCGTAGCGACACATACTATAGACCGTTTTGCTCAGAATTGTGTCCCGACCACAAGTAAGTTAGTCAGTGTTCATGAATCGACGTTTCAGCAAATATCGCGAATCGAAGTTTTAGCAGAAATTACCAAATGCTCGTATCTTCGCCATTAATTGTCGTAGCGACACATACTATAGACCGTTTTGCTCAGAATTGTGTCCCGACCACAAGTAAGTTAGTCAGTGTTCATGAATCGACGTTTCAGCAAATATCGCGAATCGAAGTTTTAGCAGAAATTACCAAATGCTCGTATCTTCGCCATTAATTGTCGTAGCGACACATACTATAGACCGTTTTGCTCAGAATTGTGTCCCGACCACAAGTAAGTTAGTCAGTGTTCATGAATCGACGTTTCAGCAAATATCGCGAATCGAAGTTTTAGCAGAAATTACCAAATGCTCGTATCTTCGCCATTAATTGTCGTAGCGACACATACTATAGACCGTTTTGCTCAGAATTGTGTCCCGACCACAAGTAAGTTAGTCAGTGTTCATGAATCGACGTTTCAGCAAATATCGCGAATCGAAGTTTTAGCAGAAATTACCAAATGCTCGTATCTTCGCCAATAATTGTCGTAGCGACACATACTATAGACCGTTTTGCTCAGAATTGTGTACCGACCACAAGTAAGCTAAGTCAGTGTTCATGAATCGAAGTTTTAGCAGAAATTACCAAATGCTCGTATCTTCGCCATTAATTGTCGTAGCGACACATACTATAGACCGTTTTGCTCAGAATTGCGTACCGACCACAAGTAAGTTAGTAGTGTTCATGAATCGACGTTTCAGCAAATATCGCGAATCGAAGTTTTAGCAGAAATTACCAAATGCTCGTATCTTCGCCATTAATTGTCGTAGCGACACATACTATAGACCGTTTTGCTCAGAATTGTGTCCCGACCACAAGTAAGTTAGTCAGTGTTCATGAATCGACGTTTCAGCAAATATCGCGAATCGAAGTTTTAGCAGAAATTACCAAATGCTCGTATCTTCGCCATTAATTGTCGTAGCGACACATACTATAGACCGTTTTGCTCAGAATTGCGTACCGACCACAAGTAAGCTAAGTAGTGTTCATGAATCGAAGTTTTAGCAGAAATTACCAAATGCTCGTATCTTCGCCATTAATTGTCGTAGCGACACATACTATAGACCGTTTTGCTCAGAATTGCGTACCGACCACAAGTAAGCTAAGTAGTGTTCATGAATCGACGTTTCAGCAAATATCGCGAATCGAAGTTTTAGCAGAAATTACCAAATGCTCGTATCTTCGCCATTAATTGTCGTAGCGACACATACTATAGACCGTTTTGCTCAGAATTGCGTACCGACCACAAGTAAGTTAGTAGTGTTCATGAATCGACGTTTCAGCAAATATCGCGAATCGAAGTTTTAGCAGAAATTACCAAATGCTCGTATCTTCGCCATTAACTGTCGTAGCGACACATACTATAGACCGTTTTGCTCAGAATTGTGTCCCGACCACAAGTAAGTTAGTCAGTGTTCATGAATCGACGTTTCAGCAAATATCGCGAATCGAAGTTTTAGCAGAAATTACCAAATGCTCGTATCTTCGCCAATAATTGTCGTAGCGACACATACTATAGACCGTTTTGCTCAGAATTGCGTACCGACCACAAGTAAGCTAAGTAGTGTTCATGAATCGAAGTTTTAGCAGAAATTACCAAATGCTCGTATCTTCGCCATTAATTGTCGTAGCGACACATACTATAGACCGTTTTGCTCAGAATTGTGTACCGACCACAAGTAAGCTAAGTAGTGTTCATGAATCGACGTTTCAGCAAATATCGCGAATCGAAGTTTTAGCAGAAATTACCAAATGCTCGTATCTTCGCCATTAACTGTCGTAGCGACACATACTATAGACCGTTTTGCTCAGAATTGCGTACCGACCACAAGTAAGCTAGTAGTGTTCATGAATCGACGTTTCAGCAAATATCGCGAATCGAAGTTTTAGCAGAAATTACCAAATGCTCGTATCTTCGCCATTAACTGTCGTAGCGACACATACTATAGACCGTTTTGCTCAGAATTGTGTCCCGACCACAAGTAAGTAAGTAGTGTTCATGAATCGACGTTTCAGCAAATATCGCGAATCGAAGTTTTAGCAGAAATTACCAAATGCTCGTATCTTCGCCATTAATTGTCGTAGCGACACATACTATAGACCGTTTTGCTCAGAATTGTGTCCCGACCACAAGTAAGTTAGTCAGAGTTCATGAATCGACGTTTCAGCAAATATCGCGAATCGAAGTTTTAGCAGAAATTACCAAATGCTCGTATCTTCGCCATTAATTGTCGTAGCGACACATACTATAGACCGTTTTGCTCAGAATTGTGTCCCGACCACAAGTAAGTTAGTCAGTGTTCATGAATCGACGTTTCAGCAAATATCGCGAATCGAAGTTTTAGCAGAAATTACCAAATGCTCGTATCTTCGCCATTAATTGTCGTAGCGACACATACTATAGACCGTTTTGCTCAGAATTGCGTACCGACCACAAGTAAGCTAAGTAGTGTTCATGAATCGAAGTTTTAGCAGAAATTACCAAATGCTCGTATCTTCGCCATTAATTGTCGTAGCGACACATACTATAGACCGTTTTGCTCAGAATTGTGTCCCGACCACAAGTAAGTAAGTAGTGTTCATGAATCGACGTTTCAGCAAATATCGCGAATCGAAGTTTTAGCAGAAATTACCAAATGCTCGTATCTTCGCCATTAACTGTCGTAGCGACACATACTATAGACCGTTTTGCTCAGAATTGTGTACCGACCACAAGTAAGTTAGTAGTGTTCATGAATCGACGTTTCAGCAAATATCGCGAATCGAAGTTTTAGCAGAAATTACCAAATGCTCGTATCTTCGCCATTAATTGTCGTAGCGACACATACTATAGACCGTTTTGCTCAGAATTGTGTCCCGACCACAAGTAAGTTAGTCAGAGTTCATGAATCGACGTTTCAGCAAATATCGCGAATCGAAGTTTTAGCAGAAATTACCAAATGCTCGTATCTTCGCCATTAATTGTCGTAGCGACACATACTATAGACCGTTTTGCTCAGAATTGCGTACCGACCACAAGTAAGTTAAGTTCATGAATCGACGTTTCAGCAAATATCGCGAATCGAAGTTTTAGCAGAAATTACCAAATGCTCGTATCTTCGCCATTAATTGTCGTAGCGACACATACTATAGACCGTTTTGCTCAGAATTGTGTCCCGACCACAAGTAAGTAAGTAGTGTTCATGAATCGACGTTTCAGCAAATATCGCGAATCGAAGTTTTAGCAGAAATTACCAAATGCTCGTATCTTCGCCATTAATTGTCGTAGCGACACATACTATAGACCGTTTTGCTCAGAATTGTGTCCCGACCACAAGTAAGTTAGTCAGTGTTCATGAATCGACGTTTCAGCAAATATCGCGAATCGAAGTTTTAGCAGAAATTACCAAATGCTCGTATCTTCGCCATTAACTGTCGTAGCGACACATACTATAGACCGTTTTGCTCAGAATTGTGTCCCGACCACAAGTAAGTTAGTCAGTGTTCATGAATCGACGTTTCAGCAAATATCGCGAATCGAAGTTTTAGCAGAAATTACCAAATGCTCGTATCTTCGCCATTAATTGTCGTAGCGACACATACTATAGACCGTTTTGCTCAGAATTGTGTCCCGACCACAAGTAAGTTAGTCAGTGTTCATGAATCGACGTTTCAGCAAATATCGCGAATCGAAGTTTTAGCAGAAATTACCAAATGCTCGTATCTTCGCCATTAATTGTCGTAGCGACACATACTATAGACCGTTTTGCTCAGAATTGTGTACCGACCACAAGTAAGTTAGTCAGTGTTCATGAATCGACGTTTCAGCAAATATCGCGAATCGAAGTTTTAGCAGAAATTACCAAATGCTCGTATCTTCGCCATTAATTGTCGTAGCGACACATACTATAGACCGTTTTGCTCAGAATTGTGTCCCGACCACAAGTAAGTTAGTCAGTGTTCATGAATCGACGTTTCAGCAAATATCGCGAATCGAAGTTTTAGCAGAAATTACCAAATGCTCGTATCTTCGCCATTAATTGTCGTAGCGACACATACTATAGACCGTTTTGCTCAGAATTGTGTACCGACCACAAGTAAGTTAGTCAGAGTTCATGAATCGACGTTTCAGCAAATATCGCGAATCGAAGTTTTAGCAGAAATTACCAAATGCTCGTATCTTCGCCATTAATTGTCGTAGCGACACATACTATAGACCGTTTTGCTCAGAATTGTGTCCCGACCACAAGTAAGTTAGTCAGTGTTCATGAATCGACGTTTCAGCAAATATCGCGAATCGAAGTTTTAGCAGAAATTACCAAATGCTCGTATCTTCGCCATTAATTGTCGTAGCGACACATACTATAGACCGTTTTGCTCAGAATTGTGTCCCGACCACAAGTAAGTTAGTAGTGTTCATGAATCGACGTTTCAGCAAATATCGCGAATCGAAGTTTTAGCAGAAATTACCAAATGCTCGTATCTTCGCCATTAACTGTCGTAGCGACACATACTATAGACCGTTTTGCTCAGAATTGTGTACCGACCACAAGTAAGTTAGTCAGTGTTCATGAATCGACGTTTCAGCAAATATCGCGAATCGAAGTTTTAGCAGAAATTACCAAATGCTCGTATCTTCGCCATTAATTGTCGTAGCGACACATACTATAGACCGTTTTGCTCAGAATTGTGTCCCGACCACAAGTAAGTTAGTCAGTGTTCATGAATCGACGTTTCAGCAAATATCGCGAATCGAAGTTTTAGCAGAAATTACCAAATGCTCGTATCTTCGCCATTAATTGTCGTAGCGACACATACTATAGACCGTTTTGCTCAGAATTGTGTCCCGACCACAAGTAAGTTAGTCAGTGTTCATGAATCGACGTTTCAGCAAATATCGCGAATCGAAGTTTTAGCAGAAATTACCAAATGCTCGTATCTTCGCCATTAATTGTCGTAGCGACACATACTATAGACCGTTTTGCTCAGAATTGTGTACCGACCACAAGTATGCTAAGTAGTGTTCATGAATCGAAGTTTTAGCAGAAATTACCAAATGCTCGTATCTTCGCCATTAACTGTCGTAGCGACACATACTATAGACCGTTTTGCTCAGAATTGTGTCCCGACCACAAGTAAGCTAAGTCAGTGTTCATGAATCGACGTTTCAGCAAATATCGCGAATCGAAGTTTTAGCAGAAATTACCAAATGCTCGTATCTTCGCCATTAACTGTCGTAGCGACACATACTATAGACCGTTTTGCTCAGAATTGTGTACCGACCACAAGTAAGTTAGTCAGTGTTCATGAATCGACGTTTCAGCAAATATCGCGAATCGAAGTTTTAGCAGAAATTACCAAATGCTCGTATCTTCGCCATTAACTGTCGTAGCGACACATACTATAGACCGTTTTGCTCAGAATTGTGTCCCGACCACAAGTAAGTTAGTCAGTGTTCATGAATCGACGTTTCAGCAAATATCGCGAATCGAAGTTTTAGCAGAAATTACCAAATGCTCGTATCTTCGCCATTAATTGTCGTAGCGACACATACTATAGACCGTTTTGCTCAGAATTGTGTCCCGACCACAAGTAAGTTAGTCAGTGTTCATGAATCGACGTTTCAGCAAATATCGCGAATCGAAGTTTTAGCAGAAATTACCAAATGCTCGTATCTTCGCCATTAATTGTCGTAGCGACACATACTATAGACCGTTTTGCTCAGAATTGTGTCCCGACCACAAGTAAGTTAGTCAGTGTTCATGAATCGACGTTTCAGCAAATATCGCGAATCGAAGTTTTAGCAGAAATTACCAAATGCTCGTATCTTCGCCATTAATTGTCGTAGCGACACATACTATAGACCGTTTTGCTCAGAATTGTGTACCGACCACAAGTAAGTAAGTCAGTGTTCATGAATCGAAGTTTTAGCAGAAATTACCAAATGCTCGTATCTTCGCCATTAACTGTCGTAGCGACACATACTATAGACCGTTTTGCTCAGAATTGTGTCCGACCACAAGTAAGTTAGTCAGAGTTCATGAATCGACGTTTCAGCAAATATCGCGAATCGAAGTTTTAGCAGAAATTACCAAATGCTCGTATCTTCGCCATTAACTGTCGTAGCGACACATACTATAGACCGTTTTGCTCAGAATTGTGTCCCGACCACAAGTAAGTTAGTCAGTGTTCATGAATCGACGTTTCAGCAAATATCGCGAATCGAAGTTTTAGCAGAAATTACCAAATGCTCGTATCTTCGCCATTAATTGTCGTAGCGACACATACTATAGACCGTTTTGCTCAGAATTGTGTCCCGACCACAAGTAAGTTAGTCAGAGTTCATGAATCGACGTTTCAGCAAATATCGCGAATCGAAGTTTTAGCAGAAATTACCAAACGCTCGTATCTTCGCCATTAATTGTCGTAGCGACACATACTATAGACCGTTTTGCTCAGAATTGTGTCCCGACCACAAGTAAGTTAGTCAGTGTTCATGAATCGACGTTTCAGCAAATATCGCGAATCGAAGTTTTAGCAGAAATTACCAAATGCTCGTATCTTCGCCATTAATTGTCGTAGCGACACATACTATAGACCCGTTTTGCTCAGAATTGCGTACCGACCACAAGTGTAAGTAGTGTTCATGAATCGACGTTTCAGCAAATATCGCGAATCGAAGTTTTAGCAGAAATTACCAAATGCTCGTATCTTCGCCAATAATTGTCGTAGCGACACATACTATAGACCGTTTTGCTCAGAATTGTGTCCCGACCACAAGTAAGTTAACAGAGTTCATGAATCGACGTTTCAGCAAATATCGCGAATCGAAGTTTTAGCAGAAATTACCAAATGCTCGTATCTTCGCCATTAATTGTCGTAGCGACACATACTATAGACCGTTTTGCTCAGAATTGTGTCCCGACCACAAGTAAGTTAGTCAGTGTTCATGAATCGACGTTTCAGCAAAT
>JAAKBD010000264.1:0-31070 GCA_012656105.1 Phytophthora syringae | reverse complement strand
GTCAGTGTTCATGAATCAACGTTTACAAATATCGCGAATCGAAGTTTTAGCAGAAATTACCAAATGCTCGTATCTTCGCCATTAACTGTCGTAGGACACATACCAGACCGTTTTGCTCAGAATTGTGTCCCGACCACAAGTAAGTTAGTCAGTGTTCATGAATCGACGTTTGAGCAAATATCGCGAATCGAAGTTTTAGCAGAAATTACCAAACGCTCGTATCTTCGCCAATAATTGTCGTAGCGACACATACTATAGACCGTTTTGCTCAGAATTGTGTCCCGACCACAAGTAAGTTAGTCAGTGTTCATGAATCGACGTTTCAGCAAATATCGCGAATCGAAGTTTTAGCAGAAATTACCAAATGCTCGTATCTTCGCCATTAATTGTCGTAGCGACACATACTATAGACCGTTTTGCTCAGAATTGTGTCCCGACCACAAGTAAGTTAGTCAGTGTTCATGAATCGACGTTTCAGCAAATATCGCGAATCGAAGTTTTAGCAGAAATTACCAAACGCTCGTATCTTCGCCAATAATTGTCGTAGCGACACATACTATAGACCGTTTTGCTCAGAATTGTGTCCCGACCACAAGTAAGTTAGTCAGTGTTCATGAATCGACGTTTCAGCAAATATCGCGAATCGAAGTTTTAGCAGAAATTACCAAACGCTCGTATCTTCGCCAATAATTGTCGTAGCGACACATACTATAGACCGTTTTGCTCAGAATTGTGTCCCGACCACAAGTAAGTTAGTCAGTTCATGAATCGACGTTTCAGCAAATATCGCGAATCGAAGTTTTAGCAGAAATTACCAAATGCTCGTATCTTCGCCAATAATTGTCGTAGCGACACATACTATAGACCGTTTTGCTCAGAATTGTGTCCCGACCACAAGTAAGTTAGTCAGTGTTCATGAATCGACGTTTCAGCAAATATCGCGAATCAGTTTTAGCAGAAATTACCAAACGCACGTATCTTCGCCAATAATTGTCGTAGCGACACATACTATAGACCGTTTTGCTCAGAATTGTGTCCCGACCACAAGTAAGTTAGTCAGTGTTCATGAATCGACGTTTCAGCAAATATCGCGAATCGAAGTTTTAGCAGAAATTACCAAACGCTCGTATCTTCGCCATTAATTGTCGTAGCGACACATACTATAGACCGTTTTGCTCAGAATTGTGTCCCGACCACAAGTAAGTTAGTCAGTGTTCATGAATCAACGTTTGAGCAAATATCGCGAATCGAAGTTTTAGCAGAAATTACCAAATGCACGTATCTTCGCCATTAATTGTCGTAGCGACACATACTATAGACCGTTTTGCTCAGAATTGTGTCCCGACCACAAGTAAGTTAGTCAGTGTTCATGAATCGACGTTTCAGCAAATATCGCGAATCGAAGTTTTAGCAGAAATTACCAAATGCTCGTATCTTCGCCAATAATTGTCGTAGCGACACATACTATAGACCGTTTTGCTCAGAATTGTGTCCCGACCACAAGTAAGTAAGTAGTGTTCATGAATCGACGTTTCAGCAAATATCGCGAATCGAAGTTTTAGCAGAAATTACCAAACGCTCGTATCTTCGCCAATAATTGTCGTAGCGACACATACTATAGACCGTTTTGCTCAGAATTGTGTCCCGACCACAAGTAAGTTAGTCAGTGTTCATGAATCGACGTTTCAGCAAATATCGCGAATCGAAGTTTTAGCAGAAATTACCAAATGCTCGTATCTTCGCCAATAATTGTCGTAGCGACACATACTATAGACCGTTTTGCTCAGAATTGTGTCCCGACCACAAGTAAGTTAGTCAGTGTTCATGAATCGACGTTTGAGCAAATATCGCGAATCAAGTTTTAGCAGAAATTACCAAATGCTCGTATCTTCGCCAATAATTGTCGTAGCGACACATACTATAGACCGTTTTGCTCAGAATTGTGTCCCGACCACAAGTAAGTTAGTCAGTGTTCATGAATCGACGTTTCAGCAAATATCGCGAATCGAAGTTTTAGCAGAAATTACCAAATGCTCGTATCTTCGCCATTAATTGTCGTAGCGACACATACTATAGACCGTTTTGCTCAGAATTGTGTCCCGACCACAAGTAAGTTAGTCAGTGTTCATGAATCGACGTTTCAGCAAATATCGCGAATCGAAGTTTTAGCAGAAATTACCAAATGCTCGTATCTTCGCCATTAATTGTCGTAGCGACACATACTATAGACCGTTTTGCTCAGAATTGTGTACCGACCACAAGTAAGTTAGTCAGTGTTCATGAATCGACGTTTCAGCAAATATCGCGAATCGAAGTTTTAGCAGAAATTACCAAATGCTCGTATCTTCGCCATTAATTGTCGTAGCGACACATACTATAGACCGTTTTGCTCAGAATTGTGTCCCGACCACAAGTAAGTTAGTCAGTGTTCATGAATCGACGTTTGAGCAAATATCGCGAATCGAAGTTTTAGCAGAAATTACCAAATGCTCGTATCTTCGCCATTAATTGTCGTAGCGACACATACTATAGACCGTTTTGCTCAGAATTGTGTCCCGACCACAAGTAAGTTAGTAGTGTTCATGAATCGACGTTTCAGCAAATATCGCGAATCGAAGTTTTAGCAGAAATTACCAAATGCTCGTATCTTCGCCATTAATTGTCGTAGCGACACATACTATAGACCGTTTTGCTCAGAATTGTGTCCCGACCACAAGTAAGTTAGTAGTGTTCATGAATCGACGTTTCAGCAAATATCGCGAATCGAAGTTTTAGCAGAAATTACCAAATGCTCGTATCTTCGCCATTAATTGTCGTAGCGACACATACTATAGACCGTTTTGCTCAGAATTGCGTACCGACCACAAGTATGCTAAGTTGTGTTCATGAATCGAAGTTTTAGCAGAAATTACCAAACGCTCGTATCTTCGCCATTAATTGTCGTAGCGACACATACTATAGACCGTTTTGCTCAGAATTGTGTACCGACCACAAGTAAGCTAAGTAGTGTTCATGAATCGAAGTTTTAGCAGAAATTACCAAATGCTCGTATCTTCGCCATTAATTGTCGTAGCGACACATACTATAGACCGTTTTGCTCAGAATTGCGTCCCGACCACAAGTAAGCTAAGTAGTGTTCATGAATCGACGTTTCAGCAAATATCGCGAATCGAAGTTTTAGCAGAAATTACCAAACGCTCGTATCTTCGCCATAATTGTCGTAGCGACACATACTATAGACCGTTTTGCTCAGAATTGCGTACCGACCACAAGTATGCTAAGTAGTGTTCATGAATCGAAGTTTTAGCAGAAATTACCAAACGCTCGTATCTTCGCCATTAATTGTCGTAGCGACACATACTATAGACCGTTTTGCTCAGAATTGTGTACCGACCACAAGTAAGCTAAGTAGTGTTCATGAATCGAAGTTTTAGCAGAAATTACCAAATGCTCGTATCTTCGCCATTAATTGTCGTAGCGACACATACTATAGACCGTTTTGCTCAGAATTGTGTACCGACCACAAGTAAGCTAAGTAGTGTTCATGAATCGAAGTTTTAGCAGAAATTACCAAATGCTCGTATCTTCGCCATTAATTGTCGTAGCGACACATACTATAGACCGTTTTGCTCAGAATTGCGTACCGACCACAAGTAAGTAAGTAGTGTTCATGAATCGACGTTTCAGCAAATATCGCGAATCGAAGTTTTAGCAGAAATTACCAAATGCTCGTATCTTCGCCATTAATTGTCGTAGCGACACATACTATAGACCGTTTTGCTCAGAATTGTGTCCCGACCACAAGTAAGTTAGTCAGTGTTCATGAATCGACGTTTCAGCAAATATCGCGAATCGAAGTTTTAGCAGAAATTACCAAATGCTCGTATCTTCGCCATTAATTGTCGTAGCGACACATACTATAGACCGTTTTGCTCAGAATTGCGTACCGACCACAAGTAAGTTAAGTAGTGTTCATGAATCGACGTTTCAGCAAATATCGCGAATCGAAGTTTTAGCAGAAATTACCAAATGCTCGTATCTTCGCCATTAATTGTCGTAGCGACACATACTATAGACCGTTTTGCTCAGAATTGCGTACCGACCACAAGTAAGTAAGTAGTGTTCATGAATCGACGTTTCAGCAAATATCGCGAATCGAAGTTTTAGCAGAAATTACCAAATGCTCGTATCTTCGCCATTAATTGTCGTAGCGACACATACTATAGACCGTTTTGCTCAGAATTGCGTACCGACCACAAGTAAGCTAAGTTGTGTTCATGAATCGAAGTTTTAGCAGAAATTACCAAACGCTCGTATCTTCGCCATTAATTGTCGTAGCGACACATACTATAGACCGTTTTGCTCAGAATTGCGTACCGACCACAAGTAAGCTAAGTAGTGTTCATGAATCGAAGTTTTAGCAGAAATTACCAAATGCTCGTATCTTCGCCATTAATTGTCGTAGCGACACATACTATAGACCGTTTTGCTCAGAATTGCGTACCGACCACAAGTAAGCTAAGTAGTGTTCATGAATCGACGTTTCAGCAAATATCGCGAATCGAAGTTTTAGCAGAAATTACCAAACGCTCGTATCTTCGCCAATAATTGTCGTAGCGACACATACTATAGACCGTTTTGCTCAGAATTGCGTACCGACCACAAGTATGCTAAGTAGTGTTCATGAATCGAAGTTTTAGCAGAAATTACCAAACGCTCGTATCTTCGCCAATAATTGTCGTAGCGACACATACTATAGACCGTTTTGCTCAGAATTGCGTACCGACCACAAGTAAGCTAAGTAGTGTTCATGAATCGACGTTTCAGCAAATATCGCGAATCGAAGTTTTAGCAGAAATTACCAAATGCTCGTATCTTCGCCATTAACTGTCGTAGCGACACATACTATAGACCGTTTTGCTCAGAATTGCGTACCGACCACAAGTAAGCTAAGTTGTGTTCATGAATCGAAGTTTTAGCAGAAATTACCAAATGCTCGTATCTTCGCCATTAATTGTCGTAGCGACACATACTATAGACCGTTTTGCTCAGAATTGCGTACCGACCACAAGTAAGCTAAGTAGTGTTCATGAATCGAAGTTTTAGCAGAAATTACCAAATGCTCGTATCTTCGCCATTAACTGTCGTAGCGACACATACTATAGACCGTTTTGCTCAGAATTGCGTACCGACCACAAGTATGCTAAGTAGTGTTCATGAATCGAAGTTTTAGCAGAAATTACCAAATGCTCGTATCTTCGCCATTAACTGTCGTAGCGACACATACTATAGACCGTTTTGCTCAGAATTGCGTACCGACCACAAGTAAGCTAAGTAGTGTTCATGAATCGATGTTTCAGCAAATATCGCGAATCGAAGTTTTAGCAGAAATTACCAACTGCTCGTATCTTCGCCAATATTTGTCGTAGCGACACATACTATAGACCGTTTTGCTCAGAATTGCGTACCGACCACAAGTAAGCTAAGTAGTGTTCATGAATCGACGTTTCAGCAAATATCGCGAATCGAAGTTTTAGCAGAAATTACCAAATGCTCGTATCTTCGCCATTAACTGTCGTAGCGACACATACTATAGACCGTTTTGCTCAGAATTGTGTCCCGACCACAAGTAAGTTAAGTAGTGTTCATGAATCGACGTTTCAGCAAATATCGCGAATCGAAGTTTTAGCAGAAATTACCAAACGCTCGTATCTTCGCCATTAACTGTCGTAGCGACACATACTATAGACCGTTTTGCTCAGAACTGCATACCGACCACAAGTATGCTAAGTAGTGTTCATGAATCGAAGTTTTAGCAGAAATTACCAAATGCTCGTATCTTCGCCATTAACTGTCGTAGCGACACATACTATAGACCGTTTTGCTCAGAATTGCGTACCGACCACAAGTAAGCTAAGTAGTGTTCATGAATCGACGTTTCAGCAAATATCGCGAATCGAAGTTTTAGCAGAAATTACCAAATGCTCGTATCTTCGCCATTAACTGTCGTAGCGACACATACTATAGACCGTTTTGCTCAGAATTGCGTACCGACCACAAGTAAGCTAAGTAGTGTTCATGAATCGACGTTTCAGCAAATATCGCGAATCGAAGTTTTAGCAGAAATTACCAAATGCTCGTATCTTCGCCATTAACTGTCGTAGCGACACATACTATAGACCGTTTTGCTCAGAATTGCGTACCGACCACAAGTAAGTTACTCAGAGTTCATGAATCGACGTTTCAGCAAATATCGCGAATCGAAGTTTTAGCAGAAATTACCAAACGCTCGTATCTTCGCCATTAACTGTCGTAGCGACACATACTATAGACCGTTTTGCTCAGAATTGCGTACCGACCACAAGTATGCTAAGTAGTGTTCATGAATCGAAGTTTTAGCAGAAATTACCAAACGCTCGTATCTTCGCCATTAATTGTCGTAGCGACACATACTATAGACCGTTTTGCTCAGAATTGCGTACCGACCACAAGTAAGCTAAGTAGTGTTCATGAATCGAAGTTTTAGCAGAAATTACCAAATGCTCGTATCTTCGCCATTAACTGTCGTAGCGACACATACTATAGACCGTTTTGCTCAGAATTGCGTACCGACCACAAGTATGCTAAGTAGTGTTCATGAATCGAAGTTTTAGCAGAAATTACCAAACGCTCGTATCTTCGCCATTAATTGTCGTAGCGACACATACTATAGACCGTTTTGCTCAGAATTGCGTACCGACCACAAGTAAGCTAAGTAGTGTTCATGAATCGAAGTTTTAGCAGAAATTACCAAACGCTCGTATCTTCGCCATTAATTGTCGTAGCGACACATACTATAGACCGTTTTGCTCAGAATTGCGTACCGACCACAAGTAAGCTAAGTAGTGTTCATGAATCGAAGTTTTAGCAGAAATTACCAAATGCTCGTATCTTCGCCATTAACTGTCGTAGCGACACATACTATAGACCGTTTTGCTCAGAATTGCGTACCGACCACAAGTAAGCTAAGTAGTGTTCATGAATCGAAGTTTTAGCAGAAATTACCAAATGCTCGTATCTTCGCCATTAACTGTCGTAGCGACACATACTATAGACCGTTTTGCTCAGAATTGCGTACCGACCACAAGTAAGCTAAGTAGTGTTCATGAATCGACGTTTCAGCAAATATCGCGAATCGAAGTTTTAGCAGAAATTACCAAATGCTCGTATCTTCGCCATTAACTGTCGTAGTAACACATACTATAGACCGTTTTGCTCAGAATTGTGTACCGACCACAAATAAGTTAAGTAGTGTTCATGAATCGACGTTTCAGCAAATATCGCGAATCGAAGTTTTAGCAGAAATTACCAAATGCTCGTATCTTCGCCATTAACTGTCGTAGCGACACATACTATAGACCGTTTTGCTCAGAATTGCGTACCGACCACAAGTAAGCTAAGTAGTGTTCATGAATCGAAGTTTTAGCAGAAATTACCAAATGCTCGTATCTTCGCCATTAATTGTCGTAGCGACACATACTATAGACCGTTTTGCTCAGAATTGCGTACCGACCACAAGTAAGCTAAGTAGTGTTCATGAATCGACGTTTCAGCAAATATCGCGAATCGAAGTTTTAGCAGAAATTACCAAATGCTCGTATCTTCGCCATTAACTGTCGTAGCAACACATACTATAGACCGTTTTGCTCAGAATTGCGTACCGACCACAAGTAAGTTACTCAGAGTTCATGAATCGACGTTTCAGCAAATATCGCGAATCGAAGTTTTAGCAGAAATTACCAAACGCTCGTATCTTCGCCATTAACTGTCGTAGCGACACATACTATAGACCGTTTTGCTCAGAATTGCGTACCGACCACAAGTAAGCTAAGTAGTGTTCATGAATCGAAGTTTTAGCAGAAATTACCAAATGCTCGTATCTTCGCCATTAACTGTCGTAGCGACACATACTATAGACCGTTTTGCTCAGAATTGCGTACCGACCACAAGTAAGCTAAGTAGTGTTCATGAATCGAAGTTTTAGCAGAAATTACCAAATGCTCGTATCTTCGCCATTAATTGTCGTAGCGACACATACTATAGACCGTTTTGCTCAGAATTGCGTACCGACCACAAGTAAGCTAAGTAGTGTTCATGAATCGACGTTTCAGCAAATATCGCGAATCGAAGTTTTAGCAGAAATTACCAAACGCTCGTATCTTCGCCATTAACTGTCGTAGTAACACATACTATAGACCGTTTTGCTCAGAATTGCGTACCGACCACAAGTAAGTTACTCAGAGTTCATAAATCGACGTTTCAGCAAATATCGCGAATCGAAGTTTTAGCAGAAATTACCAAACGCTCGTATCTTCGCCATTAACTGTCGTAGCGACACATACTATAGACCGTTTTGCTCAGAATTGCGTACCGACCACAAGTAAGCTAAGTAGTGTTCATGAATCGAAGTTTTAGCAGAAATTACCAAATGCTCGTATCTTCGCCATTAACTGTCGTAGCAACACATACTATAGACCGTTTTGCTCAGAATTGCGTACCGACCACAAGTAAGCTAAGTAGTGTTCATGAATCGACGTTTCAGCAAATATCGCGAATCGAAGTTTTAGCAGAAATTACCAAACGCTCGTATCTTCGCCATTAACTGTCGTAGCGACACATACTATAGACCGTTTTGCTCAGAATTGCGTACCGACCACAAGTAAGCTAAGTAGTGTTCATGAATCGAAGTTTTAGCAGAAATTACCAAATGCTCGTATCTTCGCCATTAACTGTCGTAGCGACACATACTATAGACCGTTTTGCTCAGAATTGCGTACCGACCACAAGTATGCTAAGTAGTGTTCATGAATCGAAGTTTTAGCAGAAATTACCAAATGCTCGTATCTTCGCCATTAACTGTCGTAGCGACACATACTATAGACCGTTTTGCTCAGAATTGCGTACCGACCACAAGTATGCTAAGTAGTGTTCATGAATCGAAGTTTTAGCAGAAATTACCAAATGCTCGTATCTTCGCCATTAACTGTCGTAGCGACACATACTATAGACCGTTTTGCTCAGAATTGCGTACCGACCACAAGTATGCTAAGTAGTGTTCATGAATCGAAGTTTTAGCAGAAATTACCAAATGCTCGTATCTTCGCCATTAACTGTCGTAGTAACACATACTATAGACCGTTTTGCTCAGAATTGTGTACCGACCACAAGTAAGTTACTCAGAGTTCATGAATCGACGTTTCCGCAAATATCGCGAGTCGAAGTTTTAGCAGAAATTACCAAATGCTCGTATCTTCGCCAATAATTGTTGTAGCGGCACATACTATAGACCGTTTTGCTCAGAATTGTGTTCCGAACACAAGAAGTTAGTCAGAGTTCATGAATCAACGTTTCAGCAAATATCGCAAATCGAAGTTTTAGCACAAATATTACCAAATGCTCGTATCTTCGCCATTAACTGTCGTAGCGACACATACTATAGACCGTTTTGCTCAGAATTGCGTACCGACCACAAGTATGCTAAGTAGTGTTCATGAAACGAAGTTTTAGCAGAACTTACCAAACGCTCGTATCTTCGCCATTAATTGTCGTAGCGACACATACTATAGACCGTTTTGCTCAGAATTGCGTACCGACCACAAGTAAGCTAAGTAGTGTTCATGAATCGAAGTTTTAGCAGAAATTACCAAATGCTCGTATCTTCGCCATTAACTGTCGTAGCGACACATACTATAGACCGTTTTGCTCAGAATTGCGTACCGACCACAAGTATGCTAAGTAGTGTTCATGAATCGAAGTTTTAGCAGAAATTACCAAACGCTCGTATCTTCGCCATTAACTGTCGTAGCGACACATACTATAGACCGTTTTGCTCAGAATTGCGTACCGACCACAAATAAGTTACTCAGAGTTCATGAATCGACGTTTCAGCAAATATCGCGAGTCGAAGGTTTAGCAGAACTTACCAAACGCTCGTATCTTCGCCATTAATTGTCGTAGCGACACATACTATAGACCGTTTTGCTCAGAATTGCGTACCGACCACAAGTAAGCTAAGTAGTGTTCATGAATCGACGTTTGAGCAAATATCGCGAATCGAAGTTTTAGCAGAAATTACCAAATGCTCGTATCTTCGCCAATAATTGTCGTAGCGACACATACTATAGACCGTTTTGCTCAGAATTGTGTCCCGACCACAAGTAAGTTAGTCAGAGTTCATGAATCGACGTTTGAGCAAATATCGCGAATCGAAGTTTTAGCAGAAATTACCAAATGCTCGTATCTTCGCCAATAATTGTCGTAGCGACACATACTATAGACCGTTTTGCTCAGAATTGTGTCCCGACCACAAGTAAGTTACTCAGAGTTCATGAATCGACGTTTCAGCAAATATCGCAAATCGAAGTTTTAGCAGAACTTACCAAACGCTCGTATCTTCGCCATTAATTGTCGTAGCGACACATACTATAGACCGTTTTGCTCAGAATTGTGTCCCGACCACAAATAAGTTACTCAGAGTTCATGAATCGACGTTTCAGCAAATATCGCGAGTCGAAGGTTTAGCAGAACTTACCAAACGCTCGTATCTTCGCCATTAATTGTCGTAGCGACACATACTATAGACCGTTTTGCTCAGAATTGCGTACCGACCACAAGTAAGCTAAGTAGTGTTCATGAATCGAAGTTTTAGCAGAAATTACCAAATGCTCGTATCTTCGCCATTAACTGTCGTAGCGACACATACTATAGACCGTTTTGCTCAGAATTGCGTACCGACCACAAGTATGCTAAGTAGTGTTCATGAATCGAAGTTTTAGCAGAAATTACCAAATGCTCGTATCTTCGCCATTAACTGTCGTAGTAACACATACTATAGACCGTTTTGCTCAGAATTGCGTACCGACCACAAGTAAGTTACTCAGAGTTCATGAATCGACGTTTCAGCAAATATCGCGAGTCGAAGTTTTAGCAGAAATTACCAAATGCTCGTATCTTCGCCATTAACTGTCGTAGCGACACATACTATAGACCGTTTTGCTCAGAATTGCGTACCGACCACAAGTAAGTTACTCAGAGTTCATGAATCGACGTTTCAGCAAATATCGCGAGTCGAAGTTTTAGCAGAAATTACCAAATGCTCGAATCTTCGCCATTAACTGTCGTAGCGACACATACTATAGACCGTTTTGCTCAGAATTGTGTTCCGACCACAAATAAGTTACTCAGAGTTCATGAATCGACGTTTCAGCAAATATCGCGAGTCGAAGTTTTAGCAGAAATTACCAAATGCTCGAATCTTCGCCATTAACTGTCGTAGCGACACATACTATAGACCGTTTTGCTCAGAATTGTGTTCCGACCACAAATAAGTTACTCAGAGTTCATGAATCGACGTTTCAGCAAATATCGCGAGTCGAAGTTTTAGCAGAAGTTACCAAACGCTCGTATCTTCGCCATTAACTGTCGTAGCGACACATACTATAGACCGTTTTGCTCAGAATTGTGTTCCGAACACAAATAAGTGTTCCGAACACAAATAAGTTACTCAGAGTTCATGAATCGACGTTTCAGCAAATATCGCAAATCGAAGTTTTAGCAGAACTTACCAAACGCTCGTATCTTCGCCATTAATTGTCGTAGCGACACATACTATAGACCGTTTTGCTCAGAATTGTGTCCCGACCACAAATAAGTTACTCAGAGTTCATGAATCGACGTTTCAGCAAATATCGCGAGTCGAAGGTTTAGCAGAACTTACCAAACGCTCGTATCTTCGCCATTAATTGTCGTAGCGACACATACTATAGACCGTTTTGCTCAGAATTGCGTACCGACCACAAGTAAGCTAAGTAGTGTTCATGAATCGAAGTTTTAGCAGAAATTACCAAATGCTCGTATCTTCGCCATTAACTGTCGTAGCGACACATACTATAGACCGTTTTGCTCAGAATTGCGTACCGACCACAAGTATGCTAAGTAGTGTTCATGAATCGAAGTTTTAGCAGAAATTACCAAATGCTCGTATCTTCGCCATTAACTGTCGTAGTAACACATACTATAGACCGTTTTGCTCAGAATTGCGTACCGACCACAAGTAAGTTACTCAGAGTTCATGAATCGACGTTTCAGCAAATATCGCGAGTCGAAGTTTTAGCAGAAATTACCAAATGCTCGTATCTTCGCCATTAACTGTCGTAGCGACACATACTATAGACCGTTTTGCTCAGAATTGCGTACCGACCACAAGTAAGTTACTCAGAGTTCATGAATCGACGTTTCAGCAAATATCGCGAGTCGAAGTTTTAGCAGAAATTACCAAATGCTCGTATCTTCGCCATTAACTGTCGTAGCGATACATACTATAGACCGTTTTGCTCAGAATTGCGTACCGACCACAAGTAAGTTACTCAGAGTTCATGAATCGACGTTTCAGCAAATATCGCGAGTCGAAGTTTTAGCAGAAATTACCAAATGCTCGAATCTTCGCCATTAACTGTCGTAGCGACACATACTATAGACCGTTTTGCTCAGAATTGTGTTCCGACCACAAATAAGTTACTCAGAGTTCATGAATCGACGTTTCAGCAAATATCGCGAGTCGAAGTTTTAGCAGAAATTACCAAATGCTCGAATCTTCGCCATTAACTGTCGTAGCGACACATACTATAGACCGTTTTGCTCAGAATTGTGTTCCGACCACAAATAAGTTACTCAGAGTTCATGAATCGACGTTTCAGCAAATATCGCGAGTCGAAGTTTTAGCAGAAGTTACCAAACGCTCGTATCTTCGCCATTAACTGTCGTAGCGACACATACTATAGACCGTTTTGCTCAGAATTGTGTTCCGAACACAAATAAGTTACTCAGAGTTCATGAATCGACGTTTCAGCAAATATCGCGAGTCGAAGGTTTAGCAGAAATTACCAAATGCTCGTATCTTCGCCATTAACTGTCGTAGCGACACATACTATAGACCGTTTTGCTCAGAATTGTGTTCCGAACACAAATAAGTTACTCAGAGTTCATGAATCGACGTTTCAGCAAATATCGCGAGTCGAAGGTTTAGCAGAAATTACCAAATGCTCGTATCTTCGCCATTAACTGTCGTAGCGACACATACTATAGACCGTTTTGCTCAGAATTGCGTACCGACCACAAGTAAGTTACTCAGAGTTCATGAATCGACGTTTCAGCAAATATCGCGAGTCGAAGTTTTAGCAGAAATTACCAAATGCTCGTATCTTCGCCATTAACTGTCGTAGCGATACATACTATAGACCGTTTTGCTCAGAATTGCGTACCGACCACAAGTAAGTTACTCAGAGTTCATGAATCGACGTTTCAGCAAATATCGCGAGTCGAAGTTTTAGCAGAAATTACCAAATGCTCGAATCTTCGCCATTAACTGTCGTAGCGACACATACTATAGACCGTTTTGCTCAGAATTGTGTTCCGACCACAAATAAGTTACTCAGAGTTCATGAATCGACGTTTCAGCAAATATCGCGAGTCGAAGTTTTAGCAGAACTTACCAAACGCTCGTATCTTCGCCATTAATTGTCGTAGCGACACATACTATAGACCGTTTGCTCAGAATTGCGTACCGAACACAAATAAGTTACACAGAGTTCGTAGCGACACATACTATAGACCGTTTTGCTCAGAATTGTGTCCCGACCACAAGTAAGTTACTCAGAGTTCATGAATCGACGTTTCAGCAAATATCGCGAATCGAAGTTTTAGCAGAACTTACCAAACGCTCGTATCTTCGCCATTAATTGTCGTAGCGACACATACTATAGACCGTTTTGCTCAGAATTGCGTACCGACCACAAGTAAGCTAAGTAGTGTTCAGGAATCGACGTTTCAGCAAATATCGCGAGTCGAAGTTTTAGCAGAAATTACCAAATGCTCGTATCTTCGCCATTAACTGTCGTAGCGACACATACTATAGACCGTTTTGCTCAGAATTGTGTTCCGAACACAAATAAGTTACTCAGAGTTCGTAGCGACACATACTATAGACCGTTTTGCTCAGAATTGTGTCCCGACCACAAGTAAGCTAAGTAGTGTTCATGAATCGACGTTTCAGCAAATATCGCTAATCGAAGTTTCAGCAGAAATTACCAAACGCTCGTATCTTCGCCAATAATTGTCGTAGCGACACATACTATAGACCGTTTTGCTCAGAATTGTGTCCCGACCACAAGTAAGTTAATCAGAGTTCATGAATCGACGTTTCAGCAAATATCGCGAATCGAAGTTTTAGCAGAAATTACCAAATGCTCGTATCTTCGCCATTAACTGTCGTAGCGACACATACATGTGCTTATCATTCCTAGCATCTACAAACCGTGTATAGCATAGGCTTGACCAACATACGACGTTTAACGCTTGTTGTCAAGTAGACGCCTCGACCAGCTGCAGCATACCGGTAAGATACCGGTATGACCTTCACTCAGTGGGACCGCAATCATTCCTGTGTTTACGGGACACTGATGATGAGACGCTGTTTACGCTACAGGGATTACGGGACACGTGGGTACAAGATTGTGGGTACAAGATGGGCATCCACGTGGCAGTCGCTGATTGGCTGAAGTAACTCAGTATCCAGTAAAGAATCCAGTGTAGTGTATCCAGTAGAATATTCAGTGGGCTTAGAGGTAGCAAGGAGTTTGCGAACTAAGGACCTAAATCAATCACTTTGCATTTTGCCATCAATCGACCAAAGCCTTTTGGTTATGAGCCCAAGCCCCGTCTTTCCTGACCAAGACCCCGACTACGCCTTCGCCATGGACGCCACCCCGACCACGACCGCCCGCATCAACAAGTTCGACGGAACCAACTTCCACACGTGGAAGTTCAAGATGCAGATGGTGCTCGAGGAGCGCGAACTGTGGGAAGTGACAAGTGGGGAAGTGAAGCTGGAGCACTGCCAGACTGCGGCGGATCAAGCGCTCTTCCGGAAGAAGTCGCGCAAGGCACTGGCGATCGTCTGTCTCGCGATGGAGGACTCGCAGCTGCCGTTGGTTCGCTCGGCCAAGGACGCGCATGATGCATGGTCAAGACTGGAAGGGCACTTCGAGAAGAAGAGTTTGGCCAACAAGCTCTTTCTTCGTCGACGTTTCTTTACGACGATGATGGACGAAGGTGATGATGTGCTGGGGCACATTAACAAGCTCAAGACACTGGCGGAGCAGCTCGACGCGGTTGGCGCTCCGGTCAGCGAGGACGACTTGGTGATCACGCTTCTGGGCAGTTTAAGCGAGTCGTACCAGTTCCTCATCACGGCGTTGGAGACCAGGGCGGACTCGCTGTCGTGGGAACTCGTGACGTCTCGGCTCCTGCATGAGGACATGAAGCGCAAGGAGCAAGGTGGCGGCGTCGATGGAGCCGCGCACGGGCAAGGCCAAGCGTTTATGACAAGCGACAACAAGCGCAAGGGTCGACAGGCGCAGAAGACTAGTGCCTGTCACTACTGTGGTGAGCACGGACATTGGATCGCCAAGTGTCCGGTGCGGATCCGCGAGAACGCGGAGCGGCAGAGGCCACAACGAGCGAATGTCGCTCAGAGTGAAGACGATTCTGGCGACTTCCTCTTCTCGGTTGGTGGCAACACGGGTGCCTCCAAGTCGAATGGAGTGTGGCTGGTCGACTCGGGTGCGACGCAGCACATGACGTACTCGAAGGAGTACATGAAGAACTACAAGAAGATCTCTCCGGTGGACGTGCATCTCGCGGACGACGGTGTGGTTCAGGCTGTGGGGACCGGCGACATTGTGATGTCGATGAAGACTCCGCGAGGCATGAAGAAGGGTGTGCTCACGAGTGTGTGGCATATCCCGAAGTTGTCGCGCAACCTGTTTTCGGTTGGTCGGTTCACCAAGGACGTCGGGCCAGTCACCTTCGAGAGCGACGGATGCTTCGCGGAAACGAAGGATCTCAAGTGGAAGCTCGGCGCTCGTGAGGGCAAAGGGCTGTTCAAGCTGTGCATGACTCCGATGATGCCTGACGAGGCCAATGTGGCAAGTTTGAAGGGTCGCAAAGGGGACACCACGTCGTACCTCTGGCACCTTCGACTTGGCCACATCGGCCATGGCGGTCTAGACGCCATCGTCAAGAAGGGCTACGGTACTGGCATTGACATGACGTCGGTGAAGCAGTGGGATCTGTGCGACGGATGCTCACTCGGCAAGCAAACGCGAGTGAGCTACATGAAGTCGTCTCCGAACCGTGCGAAGCAAGTGCTGGAGGTCGTTCACAGCGATGTGTGCGGTCCGATGCAGACGCCAACTTTTGGTGGCAAGCGCTACTTCGTCACGTTCATCGACGATAAGTCGCACTTCTGCGTCGTGTACCTGCTGCGGAACAAGTCTGAGGTGGCCGCCAAGTTCGCTGAGTTTGTGACCTTTGCTGAAACTCAAACCGACAAACGTGTGAAAGTGCTTCGGAGTGACAACGGAGGCGAGTACACTTCCGGTGCGATGGCCAAGTTCTGCAGCGACCGCGGGATCGTGCAGAAGTTCACACCACCGTACACTCCTGAGCTGAACGGAGTCGCCGAGCGAATGAACCGGACGTTGGTGGAATGTGCGCGCTGCATGTTGGAACATGCCGGATTGTCCAAGTCGTATTGGGGTGAAGCGGTGATGACAGCTACGTTCCTCCGTAATCGGTGTCCGACACGCGCCATAAGCCATGACAAGTCGCCGCACCAAGTCTGGACAGGCAAGAAACCGCTGCTGACGAACCTGAAAGTGTTCGGTTGCCACGCAAACGTGACGGTTCCGAAAGAGAAACGTACCAAGTTTGATGCTCGGTCGGTGCGTTGCCGTTTCCTCGGGTACTCGGAGCACGAGAAAGCGTATCGGTTTGAAGAACTAGAGAGCGGTCGCATGTTGGTGAGCCGCGACGCGCAGTTTATGGAAGACGTCTTCGACGGTGGGAGACGCAGTTACGATCAAGAAGTTGTTGTGGAACTTCAAGATGAAGAGGTGACGGATCAAGATTCGTCGCAGTCGGATGACAACAACGAAGAAGAGGAAGAAGCTGCGCGGGACGAAGACTTCGAGCCCGGCAGCAAGCGACACCCGCGGACGCAGTCACTGGAGGAAGCCGTGGAGATTCCAAGTGCCAAGCGGTATGCGTCGCAGAGTCGACACCAGACTCTGGACGAAATGTCTGCTACGGCACAAGAAAGTGGGAGCTTTGAAGCTGCGTACGTCGTGGATTCAGTGGGAGAAATGCCGACAACGTTCAAGTCGGCGATGGAATCCAGCGACACAGTCAAGTGGAAGGAGGCCTGCGACTCGGAAGTTACGTCACTCCGCAAGAACGACACGTGGGATGTCGTACCATTGCCGAAGGGATGCAAGGCGATCGGCTGCAGATGGGTGTTTCGAGTCAAGGAAAACCAAGCTGAGAGATCGAGCGGTTCAAGGAGCGACTGGTGGCCAAGGGATTTTCGCAGAAGTATGGCATCGACTACGATGAGACCTTCGCACCAGTGGCCAAGTTCACGTCGATTCGGGCAGTGCTGAGCATGGCTGCCAAGTATGGTCTCAAGCTGCACCAAATGGACGTCAAGACAGCCTTCCTGAACGGAGTTCTCGACGAAGAAATCTACATGGCGCAGCCGGACGGCTATGTGGACGAAAACCATACGGACCACGTATGCAAGCTCAAGCGGTCGCTGTATGGACTGAAGCAGTCGCCGCGCATGTGGAACCATACCATCGACGACTTCATGCTGAAGATGGGGTTCAAGAAGTGCGAGTCCGACCACTGCGTCTACATCAAGCGGAATGATCAAGAGATGTGATGAAAGGTATGGATCTTGGACACGAAGCTTGGACGAAGCGGAGAGAGGGACGTCGCAGACGGCGGGACCGGAGCGAAGACACTTGAGGGGTAGAATGAAGATTCGAAAGTGATTGATTGATCGGAGCTTACACTGTCTTCACTACCTAGTCTGCATCCAATCATTTGGTGCATCCAATCACCAACACTCTGTGCTCGTCCAATCATCCTACTCGTCTAATCATCGGTGGCGTAAACAACGTACCATAATCATCGCGGGATCGTATTGGACCGGTTCGGGTTAACCGGTTAATGGGTACAACTGGTACACAGTACCCAAAACCGGCAACCCTCAATACGCCCCTCAATGCGAACACGCGTGGATACCGAGAGCAGCCGTCAGGTCTGTGTGGCGAGGTCCCGGGAGCGCCTTCGTCATGATGTCCGCCAGCATCACAGAAGTCTCGCAATACTCGAGCTTCACTTCACCACGCTTGACTTCGTCGCGGATGTGGTGGTACTTGATGTCGATGTGCTTGGCGCGGCCGTGGTTCACTGGGTTCTTCGTCATCTTGATGCACGACTGGTTGTCTTCGCGAATCTTGAGCTCGGGACCAGTCTCGTTGGCAAATACCAGAATCTCGCACAGCAGGCGATGAATCCACTTGCCTTCTTGAATCGACAGGCTGAGCGCGATGTACTCGGCTTCGCTTGTAGACAGCGAAACACTTGACTGCTTCTTGCTGCCCCAACTCACTGGCGCACCCATCAGCATGAACGTGTAGCCGGAAGTCGACTTGCGATCCGCGAGGTCGCCAGCCCAGTCCGCATCGGAGTAACCACGAAAGTCAACGTCGTCACCCGGCTTGAAGCAGATACCATGCGTCTTGGTGCCTTGCAGGTAGCGAAAGATACGCTTGACCGCAACCCAGTGTTCCTCTTGAGGGTTCTCCATGAAGCGCGACACATAGCCAACAGCGTACGCAATGTCCGGGCGCGTGGCAGTCATGAGGTGCATCAGGGCACCAACGGCTTCGCGAAATGGAGCATTCACCTTGGTCGCTGCGTCGCTTGGAACCAGTCGAGTGCTCATGTCGACGGGACTCACCACGGCCTTGCACTCGTCCATGCCGAAGCGCTTGAGAATGTCATCCACATAGCGCCGCTGGCACATCGTCACACTGCCGTCCGGGCCGTCCACCAACTCGATCCCAAGAACAAACGCGCACTTGCCGCTGTCAGTCATCTCGAAGCGAGTCTTGAGGTCCTTCTTCGTGCGTGCGATCAGCTCGGGTGAACTTCCGGTAATCAGCACGTCATCCACGTATACCAGCACGAGCACGCAGTGACCATCGACAACCTTGATGTAGAGGCATGGGTCGAAGGCCGACACTTGAAAGTCGATAGAGCACATGAACTCGTCGAACGTCTCGTTCCAAACGCGAGAAGCTTGCTTGAGACCGTAGATCGCCTTCACCAGTTCCAGACAGTCGAAGTCGCCATCCAGTTCGACGCCTTCAGGAACCACGCAGAACACCAGCTCCTTCATTATCCCGTATAGGAACGCAGTCACCACGTCGAGTTGGTCGAGAGGCCAGCCGAAGTACTTGGCGATCGCGATGATCATGCGCAGCGTCACGTACTTGACCACGGGCGAGAACGTCTCCGTGTAGTCGATGCCGTACTTCTGCTTGAAACCTTTGGCCACGAGGCGCGCCTTGTACTTCTCGATCGATCCGTCCGCTTTGCGCTTGATCTTGAACACCCACTTGGTGCCGATGGCGCGCTGTCCGTTGGGCAACTTGGCAGCACGAAACACACCACGAAGTCGCATCGACTTGAGTTCCGCGCGAATCGCCTTGCGCCAATGCACTTGATCAGGGCCGTTGACAGCTTCTTGAAACGTCGTCGGCTCCGATAAGTCTGCTGCTTCGACGGCGTTGGCACTGGCACGCCAAAACACCGGTGGAGTCGAATCATCGTCTTCATCTTGGTCTCCAGACTTTTCTTCTTCATCTCCGTAGGCTCGGTGCGAAGAGGAGTCGCTCGGCGCACTTGCTTCTTCCAGTCCAGGTCGATGACGCACAGCGCGCGGTCGACTGGCAGCTTCATCTATGTCATAGAGTCGATACGCCTTGGACACTTCTTCGTAACCGAGGAACAGTCCGGCGCGAGCCTTGGGATCCCACTTGAGCCGCTTCTCCTTCGGAGTCAGGATGAACGTCCTACAGCCGAACACACGCATGTGCTTCACACTCGGCTTTGACTTGTACACGATCTCGAACGGAGTCTTGTGCTCGATCTTGGGTGACGGCAGGCGGTTCTTCACGTAGATGGCCGTCATGGCCGCCTCAGCCCAGAAACACTTGTCCAGCTTGGCGTGATGCAGCATGCTGCGGCTGGTCGTGACGATAGTCCGGATGGCTCGCTCTGCCGTGCCATTGGTCTGGTGCGCGTACGGGACCGTGGTTTGCTGCTCGATGCCTTCGTCTTCGTAGAAATCCTTGAGCGAGTTGGTTGCAAACTCACGGGCTCCGTCGTGCCGCACAAACTTGACCTTCTTGCCGAACTGCTTCTGCACCTTCATGATGTACGTCTTGATGCAGTCTTCGCTCTCCGACTTGGCACGCAGGCAGAAACCCTTCATGCATCCGCTGGCTTCGTCCACGACCAGCAGCAGATACTTGCTGCCACCAAGTGAGTTTTCCTCCATGGGTCCGCAGATGTCGAAGTGGATCAGCTCGAACGTGTCGTAACGACGCTTGTCGCGGTTGCTTGGAAACGGTTTTGAACCATCTTCCCTTGCTGGCATCCGCGACACAGACTTGGTCCGCTCGACTTGGAAGGTGCCTTCGCGTCCTTGATCATGTGGTTGTCGACCATCTTGCGAAGCACCTCGACTGGAGCGTGACCCATGCGCGCGTGCAGGTCGACAATCTTGCCACTCGTCGCCGCATTCGCCGATCGCTGAGGCGTCATCAGCCAGTAGAGTCCATCCACGAGGTTTGCCGTCGCCACCACTTGCTTGGAGCCCTTGTGCGCAATCTGCATCTTGGTGCCGTCGAACACGACTTGGAACAGACCACTCTTGTTGATCTGTGGCACCGAGAGCAGGTTCTTGCTCATGCTTGGCACGTACAGCGCGTTCTTGATCTCGATCTCGCGCTCGTCGCCGTTGGGCAGGACCACTTGTTCCACGATGGTCCCCACACCCATGATGGCCGCCTTGTTGCCGTCGGCCACCGAAAGTTCGCCTTCGTTCCGCTCAATCAAATGGGCGAACTTGGCCTTGTCGTTGCAGATGTGGTGCGTTGCGCCGCTGTCGATCGCCCACATCCCGAGCATATCCTTGCCCGTCGAAATATCACACTCCAGTGAAGCCGCGAACGCAACTCGATCAAAGCCGTAGTCGTAGTTGTTGTCGTCGTTTCGCCACTGGGCAGTGTTGGCCCCGCGTCCACGGCCGTTGCCGCCGCGTCTTGGGCCCCGATTCTCGTCCTTCTGCTTGGTCCAGCACTTGTCAACTATGTGCCCCACTTTTCCGCAGTACGTACACTCGCGAGACTCTCGGTCGGTGTTGAACGCCTTGGCCGCGTTCTCCGTCTTCACCGTCGCCGTCTTCTCGCCTTGCCGCTTGATGTGCTCATTCGTGAGCACCTTCACAACGTCTTGCGACCGCAGTTCAGCGCTGCTCATCTCCAGGTTGAGCACGACGTTCTCGTAGCTCTTGGGGAGGCTGCGCAACAAGCAGATCGCCACGTCTTCATCCTCCATCTTCGCGCCGATGCTGCTGAGCTTGGCGCTGATGTTGAGGACCTCGTTGCAATGATGCAAGACGTTGCCGCCTTCCGACATCTCCATGCTGAAGAGTTGGCGCTTCAGGTAGATGCGTCCAGCCTTCTGCGAACCACCGTACAGCGTCTTCAGGCGCGACCAGGCAACCCACGCTTCCTCGCAGTCGTCGACCACATGGTGGTAGTCCGCGTCCATGTGGAGCAACATCAGTCCGAACGCGATGTTGCTCGACTTGACATAGTCGTCCTTGGCCCGCGAGTCCGTGAAGCTTGGCGTCGTCTCGCGGTTGACCACATGCCACGTCGACTTGGTCAGGAACACGCCACGCATGTAGCGGTTCCACGTCGCGTAGTTGTCCCCGTTGAACTTGTCAATGGTGACCTTGGTCGAGGCGTCTTGGGCAGAGGACATGGTGCTTGGGCTCATAACCTGATGGAAGGTATGGATCTTGGACACGAAGCTTGGACGAAGCGGAGAGAGGGACGTCGCAGACGGCGGGACCGGAGCGAAGACACTTGAGGGTAGAATGAAGATTCGAAAGTGATTGATTGATCGGAGCTTACACTGTCTTCACTACCTAGTCTGCATCCAATCATTTGGTGCATCCAATCACCAACACTCTGTGCTCGTCCAATCATCCTACTCGTCTAATCATCGGTGGCGTAAACAACGTACCATAATCATCGCGGATCGTATTGGACCGGTTCGGGTTAACCGGTTAATGGGTACAACTGGTACACAGTACCCAAAACCGGCAACCCTCAATAAGATGATATTCGTGGTGCTGTACGTGGACGACCTGATCCTGGCAAGCAGCAACGACGACCTGCTGCAATCGACCAAGCGCGCTGAGTGAACGCTTCGAGATGACGGACCTCGGCGAGCTCGAGTATTTCCTCGGGATGGAGATCAAGAACGACCGCGACTCCGGAAAAGTGACGGTGCGGCAGACCAAGTTCCTCAAGTCGATCCTGACCAAGTTCGGCATGCAAGACAGCAAGCCTGTGAAGACGCCTCAGGACCCCGGACTCAAACTGACCAAGAACATGTGCGAGGGTGGCTGCAAGCACGAAGACACCATGAAGAACGTGCCATATCGGAGTGCCGTCGGAGGCATCATGTACCTGATGGTCGCGACACGTCCGGACCTCGCTGCGGCAGTAGGAGTTCTGAGCCAGTTTGCGGCTGATCCGTGTCCGACGCACTGGCAAGCTCTCAAGCGTGTGCTGCGGTATCTGCAGGCGACACCAACGCACGGACTCGAGTTCTCACGCAAAGACGGTTTCGGCGTGTGTGGTTACTCGGATGCGGACTGGGCTGGTGACATCGAGTCTCGACGGAGTACAAGCGGCTACGCGTTCATGATGAACGGCGGATGCATCAGCTGGAGAAGCAAGAAGCAGCGGACGGTGGCGCTGTCATCTACGGAAGCCGAGTACATGGCACTATCGGAGGCGACACAAGAGGCAGTGTGGCTCAAGGTGTTTCTGTGTGAACTCGGCGAGATGAAGAGCGACGATCCTGTCAAGATCTACGAGGACAACCAAGGCTCCATCGCGCTGGCCAAGAACCCCGAGTTCCCCAAGCGCACCAAGCACATCGACATTCGCTACCACTTCGTGCGCGAGAAGGTGGAAGACGGTCAAGTGGTGCTACAGTATGTTTCGACTACCGACATGCTGGCCGACATCATGACGAAGGCGATCACTGCTGTGCAGTTCGAAGTTCTTCGGAGCAAGTTGGGGATCCAAGGCGCAACAGCTGTCAAGTCGAGTGGGAGTGTTGTCAAGAAGACGCCTCGACCAGCTGCAGCAAATAGGCTTTGGTCGATTGATGGCAAAATGCAAAGTGATTGATTTAGGTCCTTAGTTCGCAAACTCCTTGCTACCTCTAAGCCTACTGAATATTCTACTGGATACACTACACTGGATTCTTTACTGGATACTGAGTTACTTCAGCCAATCAGCGACTGCCACGTGGATGCCCATCTTGTACCCACAATCTTGTACCCACGTGTCCCGTAATCCCTGTAGCGTAAACAGCGTCTCATCATCAGTGTCCCGTAAACACAGGAATGATTGCGGTCCCACTGAGTGAAGGTCATACCGGTATCTTACCGGTATGCTGCAGCTGGTCGAGGCGTCTTCTTGACAACACTCCCACTCGACTTGACAGCTGTTGCGCCTTGGATCCCCAACTTGCTCCGAAGAACTTCGAACTGCACAGCAGTGATCGCCTTCGTCATGATGTCGGCCAGCATGTCGGTAGTCGAAACATACTGTAGCACCACTTGACCGTCTTCCACCTTCTCGCGCACGAAGTGGTAGCGAATGTCGATGTGCTTGGTGCGCTTGGGGAACTCGGGGTTCTTGGCCAGCGCGATGGAGCCTTGGTTGTCCTCGTAGATCTTGACAGGATCGTCGCTCTTCATCTCGCCGAGTTCACACAGAAACACCTTGAGCCACACTGCCTCTTGTGTCGCCTCCGATAGTGCCATGTACTCGGCTTCCGTAGATGACAGCGCCACCGTCCGCTGCTTCTTGCTTCTCCAGCTGATGCATCCGCCGTTCATCATGAACGCGTAGCCGCTTGTACTCCGTCGAGACTCGATGTCACCAGCCCAGTCCGCATCCGAGTAACCACACACGCCGAAACCGTCTTTGCGTGAGAACTCGAGTCCGTGCGTTGGTGTCGCCTGCAGATACCGCAGCACACGCTTGAGCTTGCCAGTGCGTCGGACACGGATCAGCCGCAAACTGGCTCAGAACTCCTACTGCCGCAGCGAGGTCCGGACGTGTCGCGACCATCAGGTACATGATGCCTCCGACGGCACTCCGATATGGCACGTTCTTCATGGTGTCTTCGTGCTTGCAGCCACCCTCGCACATGTTCTTGGTCAGTTTGAGTCCGGGGTCCTGAGGCGTCTTCACAGGCTTGCTGTCTTGCATGCCGAACTTGGTCAGGATCGACTTGAGGAACTTGGTCTGCCGCACCGTCACTTTTCCGGAGTCGCGGTCGTTCTTGATCTCCATCCCGAGGAAATACTCGAGCTCGCCGAGGTCCGTCATCTCGAAGCGTTCACTCAGCGCGCGCTTGGTCGATTGCAGCAGGTCGTCGTTGCTGCTTGCCAGGATCAGGTCGTCCACGTACAGCACCACGAATATCATCTCTTGATCATTCCGCTTGATGTAGACGCCGTGGTCGGACTCGCACTTCTTGAACCCCATCTTCAGCATGAAGTCGTCGATGGTTTGGTTCCACATGCGCGGCGACTGCTTCAGTCCATACAGCGACCGCTTGAGCTTGCATACGTGGTCCGGATGGTTTTCGTCCACATAGCCGTCCGGCTGCGCCATGTAGATGTATTCGTCGAGAACTCCGTTCAGGAAGGCTGTCTTGACGTCCATTTGGTGCAGCTTGAGACCATACTTGGCAGCCATGCTCAGCACTGCCCGAATCGACGTGAACTTGGCCACTGGTGCGAAGGTCTCATCGTAGTCGATGCCATACTTCTGCGAAAATCCCTTGGCCACCAGTCGCTCCTTGAACCGCTCGATCTCTCCAGCTTGGTTTTCCTTGACTCGAAACACCCATCTGCAGCCGATCGCCTTGCATCCCTTCGGCAATGGTACGACATCCCACGTGTCGTTCTTGCGGAGTGACGTAACTTCCGAGTCGCAGGCCTCCTTCCACTTGACTGTGTCGCTGGATTCCATCGCCGACTTGAACGTTGTCGGCATTTCTCCCACTGAATCCACGACGTACGCAGCTTCAAAGCTCCCACTTTCTTGTGCCGTAGCAGACATTTCGTCCAGAGTCTGGTGTCGACTCTGCGACGCATACCGCTTGGCACTTGGAATCTCCACGGCTTCCTCCAGTGACTGCGTCCGCGGGTGTCGCTTGCTGCCGGGCTCGAAGTCTTCGTCCCGCGCAGCTTCTTCCTCTTCTTCGTTGTTGTCATCCGACTGCGACGAATCTTGATCCGTCACCTCTTCATCTTGAAGTTCCACAACAACTTCTTGATCGTAACTGCGTCTCCCACCGTCGAAGACGTCTTCCATAAACTGCGCGTCGCGGCTCACCAACATGCGACCGCTCTCTAGTTCTTCAAACCGATACGCTTTCTCGTGCTCCGAGTACCCGAGGAAACGGCAACGCACCGACCGAGCATCAAACTTGGTACGTTTCTCTTTCGGAACCGTCACGTATGCGTGGCAACCGAACACTTTCAGGTTCGTCAGCAGCGGTTTCTTGCCTGTCCAGACTTGGTGCGGCGACTTGTCATGGCTTATGGCGCGTGTCGGACACCGATTACGGAGGAACGTAGCTGTCATCACCGCTTCACCCCAATACGACTTGGACAATCCGGCATGTTCCAACATGCAGCGCGCACATTCCACCAACGTCCGGTTCATTCGCTCGGCGACTCCGTTCAGCTGAGGAGTGTACGGTGGTGTGAACTTCTGCACGATCCCGCGGTCGCTGCAGAACTTGGCCATCGCACCGGAAGTGTACTCGCCTCCGTTGTCACTCCGAAGCACTTTCACACGTTTGTCGGTTTGAGTTTCAGCAAATGCCACAAACTCAGCGAACTTGGCGGCCACCTCAGACTTGTTCCGCAGCAGGTACACGACGCAGAAGTGCGACTTATCGTCGATGAACGTGACGAAGTAGCGCTTGCCACCAAACGTTGGCGTCTGCATCGGACCGCACACATCGCTGTGAACGACCTCCAGCACTTGCTTCGCACGGTTCGGAGACGACTTCATGTAGCTCACTCGCGTTTGCTTGCCGAGTGAGCATCCGTCGCACAGCTCCCACTGCTTCACCGACGTCATGTCAATGCCAGTACCGTAGCCCTTCTTGACGATGGCGTCTAGACCGCCATGGCCGATGTGGCCAAGTCGAAGGTGCCAGAGGTACGACGTGGTGTCCCCTTTGCGACCCTTCAAACTTGCCACATTGGCCTCGTCAGGCATCATCGGAGTCATGCACAGCTTGAACAGCCCTTTGCCCTCACGAGCGCCGAGCTTCCACTTGAGACCCTTCGTTTCCGCGAAGCATCCGTCGCTCTCGAAGGTGACTGGCCCGACGTCCTTGGTGAACCGACCAACCGAAAACAGGTTGCGCGACAACTTCGGGATATGCCACACACTCGTGAGCACACCCTTCTTCATGCCTCGCGGAGTCTTCATCGACATCACAATGTCGCCGGTCCCCACAGCCTGAACCACACCGTCGTCCGCGAGATGCACGTCCACCGGAGAGATCTTCTTGTAGTTCTTCATGTACTCCTTCGAGTACGTCATGTGCTGCGTCGCACCCGAGTCGACCAGCCACACTCCATTCGACTTGAGGCACCCGTGTTGCCACCAACCGAGAAGAGGAAGTCGCCAGAATCGTCTTCACTCTGCGCGACATTCGCTCGTTGTGGCCTCTGCCGCTCCGCGTTCTCGCGGATCCGCACCGGACACTTGGCGATCCAATGTCCGTGCTCGCCACAGTAGTGACAGGCACTAGTCTTCTGCGCCTGTCGACCCTTGCGCTTGTTGTCGCTTGTCATAAACGCTTGGCCTTGCCCGTGCGCGGCTCCATCGACGCCGCCACCTTGCTCCTTGCGCTTCATGTCCTCATGCAGGAGCCGAGACGTCACGAGTTCCCACGACAGCGAGTCCGCCCTGGTCTCCAACGCCGTGATGAGGAACTGGTACGACTCGCTTAAACTGCCCAGAAGCGTGATCACCAAGTCGTCCTCGCTGACCGGAGCGCCAACCGCGTCGAGCTGCTCCGCCAGTGTCTTGAGCTTGTTAATGTGCCCCAGCACATCATCACCTTCGTCCATCATCGTCGTAAAGAAACGTCGACGAAGAAAGAGCTTGTTGGCCAAACTCTTCTTCTCGAAGTGCCCTTCCAGTCTTGACCATGCATCATGCGCGTCCTTGGCCGAGCGAACCAACGGCAGCTGCGAGTCCTCCATCGCGAGACAGACGATCGCCAGTGCCTTGCGCGACTTCTTCCGGAAGAGCGCTTGATCCGCCGCAGTCTGGCAGTGCTCCAGCTTCACTTCCCCACTTGTCACTTCCCACAGTTCGCGCTCCTCGAGCACCATCTGCATCTTGAACTTCCACGTGTGGAAGTTGGTTCCGTCGAACTTGTTGATGCGGGCGGTCGTGGTCGGGGTGGCGTCCATGGCGAAGGCGTAGTCGGGGTCTTGGTCAGGGAAGACGGGGCTTGGGCTCATAACCAAAAGGCTTTGGTCGATTGATGGCAAAATGCAAAGTGATTGATTTAGGTCCTTAGTTCGCAAACTCCTTGCTACCTCTAAGCCTACTGAATATTCTACTGGATACACTACACTGGATTCTTTACTGGATACTGAGTTACTTCAGCCAATCAGCGACTGCCACGTGGATGCCCATCTTGTACCCACAATCTTGTACCCACGTGTCCCGTAATCCCTGTAGCGTAAACAGCGTCTCATCATCAGTGTCCCGTAAACACAGGAATGATTGCGGTCCCACTGAGTGAAGGTCATACCGGTATCTTACCGGTATGCTGCAGCTGGTCGAGGCGTCTTCTTGACAACAGCTACGACAATTATTGGCGAAGATACGAGCGTTTGGTAATTTCTGCTAAAACTCCGATTAGCGATATTTGCTGAAACGTCGATTCATGAACACTACTTAGCATAGTTGTGGTCGGTACGCAATTCTGAGCAAAACGGTCTATAGTATGTGTCGCTACGACAATTAATGGCGAAGATACGAGCGTTTGGTAAGTTCTGCTAAAACTTCGATTCATGAACACTACTTAGCTTACTTGTGGTCGGTACGCAATTCTGAGCAAAACGGTCTATAGTATGTGTCGCTACGACAGTTAATGGCGAAGATACGAGCATTTGGTAATTTCTGCTAAAACTTCGATTCATGAACACTACTTAGCTTACTTGTGGTCGGTACGCAATTCTGAGCAAAACGGTCTATAGTATGTGTCGCTACGACAATTAATGGCGAAGATACGAGCGTTTGGTAAGTTCTGCTAAAACTTCGATTCATGAACACTACTTAGCTTACTTGTGGTCGGTACGCAATTCTGAGCAAAACGGTCTATAGTATGTGTCGCTACGACAGTTAATGGCGAAGATACGAGCGTTTGGTAATTTCTGCTAAAACTTCGATTCGCGATATTTGCGGAAACGTCGATTCATGAACACTACTTAACTTATTTGTGGTCGGTACACAATTCTGAGCAAAACGGTCTATAGTATGTGTCGCTACGACAGTTAATGGCGAAGATACGAGCATTTGGTAATTTCTGCTAAAACTTCGATTCATGAACACTACTTAGCATACTTGTGGTCGGTACGCAATTCTGAGCAAAACGGTCTATAGTATGTGTCGCTACGACAGTTAATGGCGAAGATACGAGCATTTGGTAATTTCTGCTAAAACTTCGATTCATGAACACTACTTAGCTTACTTGTGGTCGGTACGCAATTCTGAGCAAAACGGTCTATAGTATGTGTCGCTACGACAATTAATGGCGAAGATACGAGCATTTGGTAATTTCTGCTAAAACTTCGATTCGCGATATTTGCTGAAACGTCGATTCATGAACACTACTTAGCTTACTTGTGGTCGGTACGCAATTCTGAGCAAAACGGTCTATAGTATGTGTCGCTACGACAGTTAATGGCGAAGATACGAGCATTTGGTAATTTCTGCTAAAACTTCGATTCATGAACACTACTTAGCTTACTTGTGGTCGGTACGCAATTCTGAGCAAAACGGTCTATAGTATGTGTCGCTACGACAGTTAATGGCGAAGATACGAGCATTTGGTAATTTCTGCTAAAACTTCGATTCGCGATATTTGCTGAAACGTCGATTCATGAACACTACTTAGCTTACTTGTGGTCGGTACGCAATTCTGAGCAAAACGGTCTATAGTATGTGTCGCTACGACAGTTAATGGCGAAGATACGAGCATTTGGTAATTTCTGCTAAAACTTCGATTCGCGATATTTGCTGAAACGTCGATTCATGAACTCTGATTAACTTATTTGTGTTCGGTACGCAATTCTGAGCAAACGGTCTATAGTATGTGTCGCTACGACAGTTAATGGCGAAGATACGAGCATTTGGTAATTTCTGCTAAAACTTCGATTCATGAACACTACTTAGCTTACTTGTGGTCGGTACGCAATTCTGAGCAAAACGGTCTATAGTATGTGTCGCTACGACAATTAATGGCGAAGATACGAGCATTTGGTAATTTCTGCTAAAACTTCGATTCGCGATATTTGCTGAAACGTCGATTCATGAACACTACTTAGCTTACTTGTGGTCGGTACGCAATTCTGAGCAAAACGGTCTATAGTATGTGTCGCTACGACAGTTAATGGCGAAGATACGAGCATTTGGTAATTTCTGCTAAAACTTCGATTCATGAACACTACTTAGCTTACTTGTGGTCGGTACGCAATTCTGAGCAAAACGGTCTATAGTATGTGTCGCTACGACAGTTAATGGCGAAGATACGAGCATTTGGTAATTTCTGCTAAAACTTCGATTCGCGATATTTGCTGAAACGTCGATTCATGAACTCTGATTAACTTATTTGTGGTCGGTACGCAATTCTGAGCAAAACGGTCTATAGTATGTGTCGCTACGACAGTTAATGGCGAAGATACGAGCATTTGGTAATTTCTGCTAAAACTTCGATTCATGAACACTGACTTAGTATACTTGTGGTCGGTACGCAATTCTGAGCAAAACGGTCTATAGTATGTGTCGCTACGACAGTTAATGGCGAAGATACGAGCATTTGGTAATTTCTGCTAAAACTTCGATTCGCGATATTTGCTGAAACGTCGATTCATGAACACTACTTAGCATACTTGTGGTCGGTACGCAATTCTGAGCAAAACGGTCTATAGTATGTGTCGCTACGACAGTTAATGGCGAAGATACGAGCATTTGGTAATTTCTGCTAAAACTTCGATTCATGAACACTACTTAGCTTACTTGTGGTCGGTACGCAATTCTGAGCAAAACGGTCTATAGTATGTGTCGCTACGACAGTTAATGGCGAATACGAGCATTTGGTAATTTCTGCTAAAACTTCGATTCGCGATATTTGCTGAAACGTCGATTCATGAACTCTGACTAAGCTTACTTGTGGTCGGTACGCAATTCTGAGCAAAACGGTCTATAGTATGTGTCGCTACGACAGTTAATGGCGAAGATACGAGCATTTGGTAAAGTTCTGCTAAAACTTCGATTCATGAACACTGACTTAACTTATTTGTGGTCGGTACACAATTCTGAGCAAAACGGTCTATAGTATGTGTTACTACGACAGTTAATGGCGAAGATACGAGCATTTGGTAATTTCTGCTAAAACTTCGATTCGCGATATTTGCTGAAACGTCGATTCATGTGAACACTACTTAGCTTACTTGTGGTCGGTACGCAATT